>JASVEL010013093.1:0-63770 GCA_032618575.1 Nicotiana noctiflora
ATTGTTGGAAATCTGTGTTCAAAATCAGAAAATCAGAGAAGTAAGCAAACGTTAGTTCAATAAACAAAACGTGAAATAATAATTCCGAGCCCACAAGTTGCTTGTGTGTCCTTAAGGAATTTAATCCCCTCACTGTTGCCCAAGGTTTTGGATTAATTCCTCCCAGGATAGAACGGAATAACTATTCCGCAACACTGTCAATCGAAACTGCAGAATTTCAGCGAACTCAACAGACGGAGCAAATCACACTTCACACTTAAGTTTATTTGAAAATAATGCAACAACATAAAAAGAGGGGAGAATATTTTCAGATTTTTCCATCTGATTTTCATATCTAAAATATGAGGCCAAGCCTCTAAATTTATAGACAAAATAAGGGTGATATGGAGAGGTGCAATCTAAAAGGTGCCTCTTATGGAGAGGTGCGATCCAAAAGGTGCCTCTTCCATTTCCCATTCACACCCTTTTTAAAAAAATACAACAATCCCCCACATGAATGGGGAATGGACATATGTGAAAAAATATGCATGAAAATACTGTGTGATTCGCAAGTAGGATTAATCGCATCTGGATAAGTAGGTTTCCCTTTGAACTTTCCGTAGTGAACTTATGTCGAATATACTCGGTCAATCGGTAGAATTGATATCTTTGAACCGTCGAGCTTTGGTGTATACCTAGACAACCATAAGTCACACAATCAACCCTTAACCGTCTTTGGTTCTCATTGTTGTGTTCGTTTCAGCCATGAACACCACCTGGTTCGTAAGTGCATAGAGAATTGGCCTTACAGAATTCTCCTTGAAGTGGCTTACACTTCACACTTACATAGGTGATTCCTAAACGTGTTATCCCGTAGATACACTATTTGATATACCTTGTATCAAACTTAGAAACCATTAAAAAATGTCTTAACATTTTATCCTTATTACTGAACATTGTCTTCATCACGAGAATGGACTAAAAAAATTATATTTGACAATGTTGAACCGGTCATACATAACTTTGTTTGCTCCTTGAACCTAGATCTCGGACCTCCAAAATTCTAGGTAGAGTTACCGCCATGATGACTTGTCCTCGGCCATAGTCCCATTCCCTTAGATGATTTCTCAACTCCCTCTCTAGTTAGGCCTTTTGTAAGCGGATCCGTCAAATTATCCTTTGATTTTACATAATCAATTGTGATAATTCCACTAGAAAGTAGTTGCCTAACGGTTCTGTGTCTGCGTCTTATATGACGAGACTTCCCGTTATACATAACGCCCCCAGCCCTTCCTATTGTTGCTTGATTATCACAATCTATACATATAGGTGCCAAAAATTGGGCAAAAATAGAATATCTTTCAAGAAATTCCGGAGCCATTCAGCTTCTTCACCGGCCTTGTCTAAGGCTATAAACTCAACCTCCACTATAGAGCGATCAATGCACATTTGTTTGGACGATTTCCAATACATCGCTTATCTACCGACTGGTTAGAATCGGTTGAACCGGTGATCTAATTTTCATCACTATACCCCTCTTTTATCGCGGGATAATTATTGTAGTGCAAAATATAATTTGGAGTATACTTAAAAACTCGTTTCATTGTCATGAACGTTCAATACAACCTTCCTTATGTTGTAGACTAAACGTCTCGACTTTCAATTGCATAGCATATTATTGACTACACTTAATGTAGTGATAATATAGTATAACAATAGTTGGAATGATTGGCATCAGTTGTGACCACAACCTTTTAATATATAACACATTTATCAATCACTCCCTCATTTTTCAAGCATTTGTATGCTATTTATTCATACGTCTATATGATATGCAAATTATAGCACCTTCATTTGTGAAACAAATCCAACTTGCAATGGATTGTGGTCATGTTCATTGGTTGGTTCACCTCATTATACACCAACGTATTAATATATCCGTTCATGAACGGTCATGTCCATACTAAAACGTACAGACGTATTATTTTATAAAAAGTCACAACCTTCAAAGTAGCATCATTTCATAAGAACCAAACAATATAAATTTTCATTAAAGAAAATGTCCTTTCGAGAAAGACATGTGACCAACTTCCGAATTAGTAGTTTCATCAACAAATCTTTATTAAGACTAAACAACTGATGAATTTACCAACTACTATATCAACGAGTTTCAAAAATTATATCATTTAGACATTACGTCTAACATTTGCTTTTGTCATGCATGAGATAAAAGCCCCCACATTTTAAATATTTCATCAGCATATAATCAAAATAACGACTATATGACTTGAAGTATTCTTAACGTAAACACTTTTTACACTCATTAATTTTTGAAACTATTTGACAAATATTATTTGGTCAAATCTTGCATGTCATTGTTTGGGTGACTTAATAAGTCGACACACATTCGTTTCTTTTTCGGGAACCATGGACCTGTCAAGTTGTTCCATGTAAATTTCTTCCTCCAAATCTCCATTTAAGTAGATTTTCTTTAATTTCATCTAATGGATTTCAAGGCCATACACCACAGCTAACGATATTAACACCTGAGTAGATGTAATCATCGTTACCGGTGAGTATGTATCAAAATAAACAAGACCTTCTCGTTATCTAAACTCTTTTGACAACTAATCTTGCCTTATATTTGTCAATAATACCATCAACTTTCATTTTACTTTTTGAAAATCCACTTAGAATCCAAAGGTTTATTTTCTGGAGGAAGATCAACCATTTTCCCAAGTATGATTACTTAATATGGATTCTATCTTACTATTGACAACCTCTTTTCAATATTGTGCTTTCAAAAAAGACAATGCTTCTTTAAACGTTTGAGGCTCATTTTCCAACAAGAATGTTAGAAAATCATGTCGAAAGGAAGTAGTTATCCTTTGACGTTTACTACGTCTTAGATTCACCTCAATAGGTGTACTTTCTTTTGCTTCTTTCCGTGTTCGCTTAGATTTTTCACTAGACGACTCACATTCCTTTTATACGGATAACTATTCTCAAAGAATTCAGCATTATCTGATTCAATTACCGTATTAATATGAATGTCGGTATTTTCTGATTTATGAATCAGAAAACGATATGCCTTACTATTTGTTGCATATCTTATGAAAATGAATCAACAGTTTTCGATCCGATTTTTATCCTTTTGGGTTTAAGAACTTGCGCTTTACCCAAATATCCCCCACACTTGAAAATATTTCAAGTTGGGTATTCTTCCTTTTATTCATTTTTCGTATGAAAGGATTCCGTAAGAATAGCTTCAGAACTTACAACAAGGCATTTTATCATCTCATTTAACGTTCTACTCATTCTTTCCGCAATTCCATTATATTGCGCTAATGAAGGGGCAGTTGTTTGGTGAATAATGTCATATTCCAGACATATTTCTTCAAACGACGATTCATATTTGACGCCCCTATTACGTTGATGAGCCCGCCACAAGAACTGTTGTTTGTGCCATAACATAGTCAGAATAAATAGTGAAGTTTTTAATCTTCAAACCAATCTAACACAAACAGAATTAATAAACGGTTAAGTTTTTAATCTTCTAACCGAGTACTACCTGATACCATAAATATTTAATGGTGAAGTTTTTAATCTTCAAACCACGTAATATCTGACACAACAAATTTAATAAACGATGAAGTTTTTAATCTTCAAATCGAATAATAAATTAATGTAAAAAATCACTAAGATTTTAATCTCCAAAACGAGTATAAAGTCACTTAGACTTTAATTTCCGACAAATGAGTAGAATATCACAAAGACTTTAATCTCAACGAACGAGTAAATATCACGCAGATTTTGATCTCGAAGCAGGAGTAAAAAATCACGAAGATTTTATTCTCCATAACGTGTGTAGAAAATCACGAGAATTATAATTCTCTTTCCAAATAATTTTCCAACTAAACCATTATAACACTTTAAACAATGTGATTTCTTTCTCTAATCAAATACATATATGTTCACCTTTACATATATTATATTCATTATGTCAAAATATTTCAAGTATTACCGTAAGCCTAATTTTTGCTTACAACCTTGAAAAATAACCATCCACAAATATTTATGCATGTTACCAAATTATGTACCAACTACTGATAGTTTTCATTTGGTCAGGAATAAAAAAAAATAAACACACGTTATTCTCCATCATGCACGTAATTCTTGATTTGTAGTATGAATAGATAATAAGCACCTACACCATTGCTGGTAGAAATTAAGTCTCATAAATCACATGGGGTAGAAAATCATAAACATGTATAGTTATCACTTTCTGATGAAGTTAATCCCACAAAGAATACAAAATCCTCTCTTTAAAGAGAGATCGAGTATTATTCAAAGTGACAACAGACAAGTGGCCTTAACTTTAACATGGTAGAATTCAAGATGGTTTCCCTCTTAATTTTCCGTCCATCACTTATTTTTGAATACTCCATCACAATGAAATATATATATCATCACACAGACAGATGATAAATTTATTGTAATTCTATTATGAAGTGAACACATCGAATCAATAAATGATTGCAATGATTACAATTACCAGTACATACTTCCTGTTTCCAAGAGTACTGGACACATTTCCATGCCCTTGGTATGTTTTTACTTTCATGCAATAGTGGTGGCTAGCACAAGGTCTGCGTGTCTTTACTATATTTAGTACGCACTTGTTCTCTGCTCCTTTGACAAATTTCAGAACAGTGACCAAATTTTCTGTTATGCAGATTCGCCAATTCTCACGAACACAGAAGTTGTATATATATAAAATAAAAATTAAATTCCTTAAGATTGTTGGAAATCTGTGTTCAAAATCAGAAAATTAGAGAAGTAAGCAAACGTTAGTTCAATAAACAAAACGTGAAATAATAATTCCGAGCCCACAAGTTGCTTGTGTGTCCTTAAGGAATTTAATCCCCTCATCGTTGCCGAAGGTTTTGGATTAATTCCTCCCATGATAGAACGGAATAACTATTTTGCAACACTGGCAATCGAAACTGCAGAATTTCAGCGAACTCAACAGACGGAGCAAATCACACTTGACACTTAAGTTTATTTGAAAATAATGCAACAATATAAAAAGATGGGAGAATATTTTCAGATTTTTCCATCTGATTTTCATATCTAAAATATGAGGCCAAGCCTCTAAATTTATAGACAAAAGAAGGGTGATATGGAGAGGTGCAATCTAAAAGGTGCCTCTTATGGAGAGGTGCGATCCAAAAGGTGCCTCTTCCATTTTCCATTCACAACCTTTTTAAAAAAAATACAACAACAATATGGTACCTCAACAAGTTTGGAGAGTTCTTCATCTCTTAGAACTCCAAGAAACAACACACTATGTACTGAACTTCAACTGAAGCAAAATAAAAAAGTATGGCATTAGCTGTTGCGGAGATTACATGGTTGCTTGGCTTGTTTTAGGAGTTAGTTGTTGAGTTACAAAGTTTTGTTACAGTGATGAGTGATAGCAAAGCTGTTGTACAAATAGTAGCTAGCTCCATCTTTTATCAGAGAATCAAATATATCGAAATTGATTGTCAATTCTTCATAGATAAGATCATAGATGTTATGGTCAAGACCATCTATGTGCCTACTCAAAATCAACTCAGCTGATTTGTTAACCAAAGGCTTGTGGCAATGCTAACAAATGCATTTTTTGAACGCGGCATAAGCTTTAGATGATGGACATTGATATTATGATAAGGAGGAAGAAGAGGCCAGTACGAGGCTGCCCGAGGATTAGGTGGGGCGCCTTGACTAAGGAGAAAGCTCAGGAGCTGAAAGAAAGGTTATTAGTAATGGGAGCTTGGAGAAGTAATGGGGACGCAACCACTATGTGGTCTTCGACGGTGGCCTGTATAAGGAAGGCGGCGAGAGAGGTGTTAGGGATAACATCGGGCCGTACCGGCGGCCACAAAGGAGACTAGTGGTGGAATGCATTGTCCAAGCTAAAGTGGAGGCGAAGAAGGTGGTTTACCTATGGTTAACAGGGAGTGTGAGCACGTGATTTTTGCCTTACTTGAGAAGTACTCCCAGAAAATTCAAAAATAAAAATAGTTTCGTGTTGGGTATGATTTTTGTGATTTTGTGTTATTTTATCTTTTTTGTGTGCACGTTTATTTAGTTAAATTAAAAATACAAAAAAAATATATGCTAAGTTTTGCATTTTTTTTGTTTGATATCGAAGTCATGTGATTTACATTTTAGGTGATATGTAATTGTGTACGTTAATTGTAGTAAAAAATAGCGGTGTTATAGGTTAGTATATATACATATGTGTGTATATATATATATATATGTATACATATACATATATATATATATATATATATACACATACACATAATACATCATGAAGATCCGATCTGGGCCAAACTTAGTCTAAAAACCAGGCCCAAACGAATTTCCCCCAATCCAGCCCAAATGCCCGTCCAAACTTCAGCCTGGGTAACGCTTGATCTGGACCGTTGGATTTTATTATCCAACGGCCCAGATTAATCCTTTAATTCCAATATACACTCAGACTATGATTTAACCAAACGACGTCGTTTGGTTTAAGTGAGGGGATCCTGATCGTTGATCGTAAATGATCCAACGATCAGGATTCAATCTCATCTCTCATATATAAACTCATTCCATACCCCGCCCCCCCAAGCCAGACCCCCCCTCTCCCTTCATCTCCCTCAGGAGCTCTCAGAGACCTAGCGTAACGCCGCCGTGCCCCGCCTGCCGGAAATCGCCTCACGGCGGTTCCGGTAGGCCAATCACCACCAAACCAATGCCAAAACCTTCCCCTCACCTCCCCCATCACGGATCCGGCCTTCGCTAACCTCGAATCACCACCCAACGGCTCGAATCTTCATTCAAAGATTCGAGTCAAAACCCAAACTACGCCAAACTTCACCAAATTCACACCACAGTCTCCTCACACCTCCCCCACACTCCCATTGACATTGGTGTGGTTCGAATCTAACCAGAAATGCAAAAGCCCCAAATCCGAGCCCAAGAACCCTAGAATTCCAAGATTAGGGATTTTGTCCGAGTTTAAGAATTTGGAGTCAATAGGCTCTAATTGGAGTGTTTTTCGTTCGAAAAACACTTCAATTAAAGCGTGTTCACTTCAAAAATGCAATCTCAAGTCCGTGGAAGCTTGAGTTTGTTCGAGTTCGGATTGCCTTCATTAGGTATTTCAATCTTCTTCTGTTTTTAGTGGTTTGTGTGTTCTTTGTTAGTTTCAATTGGTTTAATTTTCTTCTTGGCCGTCCTTAGTTGTCATTTCTTCTCCAAGACCTTTTGTTTTGGTCAATTGTTTTCTGTATCGCTTAGTTGAATGTGTTAGTTATAGGATACGAACTCGCGTCGATTAGCGTCGTCGAATAGTTAACTTCGCATATGTCCGGCATTGGCCGAGATTTCAGAATCATTGTTAGCCAATTAATCTGTTATCATTGCTATGTGTTGTAGTGGATTAGATGTCATCTTCTAATTAATTACCTAGGTTGAGTTATTTGAATTACCACACAGTAATTAGCATTCCTGGATTGAATGGGACTGTTTGATTGATCTGAAGATGAAGTTATGATTCAAATTAGCTAACTAGGGAATCGGGGTTCAACACTTAGAGTATTTGGTGCCCTGCACATGAGGCTAGTCAGTGGAATCCACTGTCACAGCAGAGCAGCCCACCAGTGCCCTGCAATTACTAATTTTTAATTATGAAAACCCCATACTTAGACATAGTTTAGTGGGTTGGACAGAAGGAGGATGGGCAAGGGGCTGTTCTGCAGAATCTGGGTGTCCTAGGTGTTGTCTGTGGTTATAAATAGATAGGTATTGATACCTAAAAGGGGGGATTTCATACAGTGGGGACTGAAATACCTGGAGAAGCAAAAACAGTAAACCTGGAGAGAAATATATTCAGACAGACATTAGAGAATACCTGGAGAGCAAAAAGATAGACAGTGATAAACAGGAGAGTACCTGGAGAGCAAACACAGTCATAACTGGAGAACACTTAGAGAAATACGGGCAGCAAAGATCCATTCTTGAAAACCAGAAAAGAAGATAGATAGAAAGAGCTGAGAGAGGCTACTGTTTCATTAGTTTCCAGGCTACTGTGTTGTGGTTGTGCTTGTCTGTTGGTGGCAGTGCTCATTTGGTGCTGTTGGTCATTAGTATTGTTGCTCCTGGTCGTTTGTGTTGCTGTGCACAGTGTTGTTGGTCCAGTGCTGGTTCTTCTGTTGTTGTGTGTTGCTGTGTTATTGTGGCTAACTGCCACTGGTTGTGGTCGTGTGTGTTGATATTGCTGGCTTGGTTGTTTGTTGCTGCTCTTGGTCTGTTGGTTGCTGGCTGGTTTGTAGTTGTTGCTGCCTGGGTTGATTATTGTTGTTTGTTCCATTGTTGGTCGCTGTTTGTGTCTATAGTGGTGCTGCCTGGGTGGTTTTGTTGCTGTTGTTTCATTATTTTTGTTGGCTGTTGGTCTATTTGATTGCTGGTCTATTGGTTACTGGTTTACTGTTGCTGTTACTGTTCCTGTTACTGTTGCCGCATTGCCATTGCTCACTCTTCCTTGTTCTTCCGCATTCCAGGTACACACCTCTCTGTTATTGTAGTTCCTTGGTTCGAAAAGAATGAAGTTTGAAGCTTATGCATAAAGTCTATTGAAACATGTAGTCGTCTAAAGCTCTTATGTTCGATTACATTTTGTTATTCTCCAATTAAGCTTGTATTGTTAGTCTTGGTTCTGGAAAAGTGTAGCTAGGCCAAAGATACACTGTCGTTAGATAAGCACGTAAACCTGAATTAGTCTGTTGTATCTCTATTCAATCTTCTCTGCTCGTGTGTGTAATCCCCAAATCTGTTAACGTTAGACCTTATGCTAAAAGCAAGATTAGCTAGGGAGTTGTTACTCAACGGAATGACGTAATTAGATTAAAAAGAGTCGGGGCGCATTTCATGTGACCCGACCCCAATTTTGGGCAAGAGTAAACAAAGCGTGTCAGGAACCACAGGCGCATTTCATGTGGTGTGGTTCGTAGCAAGTTTTTTTTAATAATTTGGAATCAACTCTTAGGTAAAATACAGTGGGATGTAGTTCGCTTTAGGTTGGAATCAAAGGTGCGCCTCACCCAATAGTTACACTAATCGCGCAGCCTTCATAAATGTACATATAAAATACTTAGATGTTGAGATGCGTCGTTTCTTAACGAATATCACGCCCTTCACAAACAGTGTAAATAAGTAGTCGATCCGGGCGCATATTTTAGTTCTATTTTCTTAAATACGGGTGTGCATTTCATGCGACCCGAATCCAAACCCCGAAATGTTGAATAGGAATATGTCGAGGATCCGGGTGCATTTCATGTGACGTGATTCGAAAGCATATTTTTAAGCAACTTTCTCTTTCGTAAATCATAACCAATAATAAAAGCGGTAAAGGGATATTAACTTGCACTAAGTATATAATTGTAAAAAGCAGATAGATAAGCCAAACACGACAGTTGAGCGACCGTGCTAGAACCACGGAATTCGGGAATGCCTAATACCTTCTCCCGGGTTAATAGAATTCCTTATCCGGATTTCTGGTTCGCGGACCGTTAAATAGAGTCATTCTTTTCCTCGATTCGGGATTTAACCGGTGACTTGGGACACCATAAATCTCCCAAGTGGCGACTCTGAAATAATTAAAATAAATCCCATCTCGATTGTCCTTTAATTGGAAAAACTCTTTGCACCCTTGCGGGTGCGTAAAAAAGAGGTGTGACAGCTCTGGCGACTCTGCTGGGGAGATCTTTAGAATTCGAGCTCGGAATAACTGTTGTATTTGGCATATTTTATTATCCGATTCTTTTACATGTTGGCATCAATGTGCAAATGTTGTTTTTACTGCTTTGATATTTTGTGAACTGTACATATAAATTGTGCCGAAACCAATCTCCTCTCCGAGTCTTCTAAATCATGAAGAAGGGTGCACTTCGTGTGACTTCTTTTCTGTATAGTGTCTAATTCCCATTTTAGAACGAGGTTTGGATAAGTTGCAAAACCGGTGAAGCTTCTGTATTCCCGGGTTGCTGCCTCCTCCTCGGCTCGAGCTGTCCGCTCGGGTAAGCCAAGTCTAGAACAGATAAACCCGGGTTTTTAAACCTAGAATAACAAAGCTTCATGCCGGATCCCTAGTAGGAAACGTTTATTTGCATCATGTCGCATTTTGGCTTAGGGGACTCAACACGGGGGTTGAGTCCGTCTAGGACAGGTGACCTGAAATGAACAGACTATCCTGCTGCATCCTGTTTGTCTTGCGCATTTATCTGTTATAGACTTGCATGCTGACCGGCTTTTAGAGATTAAAAAAAAAAAAAAAAAAAAAAAGAAAAATGTGTTTTGTTCTTAAGATAGAAATAGCTTATTTGTTTTCCTTAGTAAAATGAATAAATAAATGATGTCGTTGTTTCGTCAAAACCGAACTACGTGGGTTTGATTCTCATTGGATGTGAGATACGTAGGCAACCTCCATCAGGTCCAACTTCACCTTTTGAAAAATGGCTGAAAAATCAAAACTAACTTTCGTACTAAATAAGTCGGTGACGCTGTTTTTAAAAATAGCCGAATGTTCCCGAAAGGGACGCCGGAAGGCTAATTTCATATAAACGGCCACTTTTGGGTCAATTTTGATTTCGATCGATCTACCCCACAGCCTTAAAAGCCTTCGTCCCCGGGACGTTGAAAGGCCGTGATTGAAAACTGATTTTTTTTTTTTTATTTTTTTAGCAAAACAAAGTTGTTTTTCTTATTTAAATCACCTTAATAAATGTGCAGGATGAGCACGAATCAGAATAAATCATTTTCAATCTTTAGTGAGGTCCCTCAGCAGCTCCGTATATGGTGGAACGATTTGGAAGACAGTAGCAAAAAGGTCGTAGGGAGAATTTTGGGAGGTTTGGTTGATCTGTTGAATATCGAGCCAAGGGAGGACATCATCAAGGCACTGGTATCTTTCTGGGATCCGACCCGCAATGTGTTCCGTTTTGTTGACTTTGAATTGACGCCCACATTAGAGGAAATTGCGGGCTATGCAGGACTTAATGGGAAATTAAGAGGGCAATACCTGCTCTCACCAAGACCGGTATCTCCACATGGGTTTCTGGATCTGCTGAGCATTAGTCGGAAGGTGAAAAATGATGATCTGCTGAAAGGGTGTTGCGACCTCCAATTCTTATATCAACGGTACGGCACTCCTCGGGGTTTTGAAAAGTCAAACCTTGGACTGACTCACGCAGGGAATAGAACCAAGTGGGAGGCCAGACGAATTCTAGCATTCATAACGACATTCTTGGGGATTGTGATTTGTCCGCGCGAAGATAAGAAAATAGAGATAAGTCCTGGTAGGAATAGCCGATGTTGCAATCAAAAAGGCTACCAGCACGGTGGTCCCTTTGGTTTTGTCCGAGATCTATCGAGCCTTGACTGTATGCCGAGAAGGGGGCAATTTCTTCCAAGGTTGCAATCTGTTACTTCAATTATGGATGCAAGAACACCTCCATCACCGAACACAATACATGAACCATGGGTTGACCGGAAAAACCTGTATCAGGGGTTTCGAAGAACGGATGATGGGTGCTGTATTCCCTGAAGGCGTCGAGGCATGGCTTGCACGACTGAGCTCAATAGAAGCCGATCAGATTGAATGGGCGTTCGGGTGGTTACCCGATACTGAAGTAATATATATGGCAGCCGAGGAGTGTTATATCCTTCTGATGGGGATCCGCAGTGTCCAACCATATGTCCCTCATCGTGTATTACGTCAACTAGGAAGGTTTCAGGTTATTCCTACCGATCAAGACCTAAGAAAGTACGCCATTGAGTTGAGCCCGGGAGTTGTCTTCCCCGAAGAGAAGGTTAGAAGGCTGTGGTACGAATGTCGGTTCCTTGAGCCTAAAACCATGGTCCGGGAACTATCTAAGGGAGAAGTGGACCCAAAGTACAACGTGTGGTTCGGGAAAAGATTTCAGATTCGTCGGAAATGTTCTAAAAGAGCCCATGTCCAACAATTCACGGAAGATTCACGGGAACAATGGGATTGGTTAGCAAAGGAGGAGGGGTACAGGACGAAGATTGGCAGGATAGAACAGCAGGTCCGGGACCTTCAGTTCGAGAAGAACATGCAAGCCGCCACCGACGAAGGAGACAAAAAGAAGTTGGCACAAGAAAATGACTTCTTGAGAGCTCAAATCCAGCAAATGAAAAGAGATGCTGACAGACAGTCGAGGAGTCGGGCCGACGAAAAATACATAGATATAGGTTACTTGTCACGACCCCAAATCCGGTCGTGATGGCGCCCAACACATTGCTAAGCCAGCCTGACCAATCAATATCAACCACGGAGCTAGAAGCTCACTTTAACCCATTTAGGCATATTAATTCACAAAATAATAGTGATACATATACTGAAAACGGGGAACCAAGTCCCATAATACATTAACTCCCATAGACCAAGGGTCAAGAGTCATGAGCCTCTACTGAACATGAGTGTATAAAGGTTTACAAGATACCAAGTGCGGAAAGAAATGTCAATACAAAATCAAAAGACAGTAGGAAGGAATATCGGGTCCTGCGGACTCTACAGCTACCTCGAATATCCATAAACGTCGCCTCGCACAGCTACTGGATCACTGCTGAGAGGTACCTGGATCTGCACACAAGGTGCCGGGAGTAAAATGAGTACTGCCAGACTCGGTGGTAATAAACAAGGGTAAGACAGCGCAGATAAGAAATCCGCAATAAAGCACTATGTAAAGCTATAATCAGCTACCCTGTCATAGAAACAATCTTCACGGTACCTGTTCCAACAAATACCAATAAATAGCATAACAGCTAGCAGATGTAGCTAAATGCAATGCAATGCATGATATGACCGCTACGGCGCGTAGCACGACTCCAATTTTGGGTACCCGTGCTCACTGTGGGGGTTCAGACTCCGGAGGGGCTCCTACAGCCCAAGCACATCTCATAGAGATATTCCTGCGGCGTGCAGTCCGATCCAACATATATCTCGCTGCGGCGCGCAGCCCGATCCACTACTAGTCAGCTAATATGCAGATACAACCTCGCAGGCTCAAAAGTAGTTTTTGAAAACTCTTTTTATCATTTTTCAGTTGGAAAACAGTAATATCAAGTTCCAGAGATTGGAATTAGCATAATAACGAAATAGCTGCGGACTAGTAGTAAACTAGCATGTCTATATGATAAGACAATGATAACGATCCTCGCGGGATCCAATAATTGGCTCACGGCCCACAAGTATACTCAACCGCCCAAGAAGGGGGTTCAACGGCTCGAGAATAGCCAATAGTACAGTATCAATAGGTCGGACTAATATATAGTCTCCAGTTCATGATCGACCCCGCACTCTCAAGAGTGTGCGTGTCTCGCCGCTATACAGCGTCACAAAGTGGTATACCGGGGTTTCGAACCCGCCGGTCATCACCCACATCTATTACTCACCTCAATACAGCGCGACGACTATTCCGCAATGCCCTTGCCACGAGAATCAAGCTCCGCACGTGTAGAATCTGATCAAATACAGTAGAAACACAACAAATTAGGCCAATGGGACGACACCCAATCAATATAACTCAATTTACATCAAAATTCCCTAAGTTGTCAAAACCCGACTTTCGGTACGCTTATCGAAAAATCACGAAAGTCACATATTCGGAACCCTCATCTCAATACGAGTCTAAGCATATCCATTTTACCAAATTCGGACTCCATTTGCCCATTCAAAACCTTGATTTTCTAAAGTTCAAGACTAGGGCTAAATCCTCCATAAATTACCCCAAATTCCTCCATTTTCATGACATAATTGCATAATATTACCAATACTAATCATAGTTTAAGTCCATAGATGATTACTTGATGATTTCCCTTGAATTTCTCTTCAAAATCGCCCAAATCGCCTCTAAAGCCGAGACCCAAAATGTGTGAAATGTTCTGTAATTAAACTCACTGCCAGAGCAATTTGCTCTACGCGTTCGCGACGCCTATCACGCGTCCGCGAAGCTCTGCCCAAAATACCCTTCGCGAACGCGACACACCTTCACGCGTCCGCGAAGGCCAACTTCCCAGCTCCGGATTTTTACTCTACGCGAACGCGACGTGAAGCCACGCGTCCGCGATGCCTTACCTTTTCCTCTTGCGCGAACGCGATTCAACCCATCGCGAACGCGATGACCAACTGGCCCCAACCTACGCGAACGCGTCACTGCTCTCGCGAACGCGATGCCTTACTGACCTGGCCTTCGCGAACGCGGGACCCTCCTTCGCGAACGCGAAGGCTTATTTTATGCCCAGTGATCTGCAATTTACAGCAGATCACTTCTTGCTTCCAAATGCCGGATGATGGTCCGGATTCACCCCGAGGCCCCGGGACCTCAACGAAAACCACCAACATACCCCAAAACACGATACGAACTTGTTCCAATCATAAAAACACCATCCTACACATCAAAATCACCAATTACACACGGACTCAAGCCTAAATTTCTTAAAACATTCCAAATTACACATTCAATCAAAAACCCGACCAAACGACGTCCGAATGACCTGAAATTTTGCAGGCATATCCACAATCACCTAACGAAGCTACTGCCACTGTCGGAATCCCATTCCGACCCCCGGATCAAAATCTCACCTACCGTTCGGATTTCGCCAAAATTCAACCTTAGCCAATTCAAGCTTAAAACTACACCGGACCTCCGAATTCAATTCCGATTGTTCTCCTAAGTCATAATTGATCCCCCGGAACTAGTCGAATCATCCGAATCCGGTTCCGAGCACTCTAACTCAATAGTCAACTCTTGGTTGACTTTTCATATTCAAGCTTTCTTCAAACATGCTATTTGTTTCATTTTCAATCCAAATCACTCCTAATTCACCCGATATACTCTAATACTGATATAAAATCATAAAACATGTATTTACAACATAACGGGGTGGTAATTACCGTGACGACGGGCCGGGTCGTCACATTCTCCCCTCTTAAGCAAACGCTCGTCCTCGAGCGGGTCAAGAAACATACCTGAAGTCTCAAACAAGTGAGGATATCTGCTCCGCATCTCCCGCTCGATCTCCCAAGTGGCCTCCTCCACGGGTCGACCTCTCCACCGAACCTTAACTGATGCAATCTCCTTAGACCTCAGTTTTCTCACCTGCCGTCCCAAAATGGCAATAGGCTCCACATCATAGGATAGATCACCATCAAGCCGAATGGTGCTGAAATCTAATACATGAGACGGATCTCCAATGTACTTCCGGAGCATAGACACATGGAATACTGGATGAACGCTGGATAAGCTGGGCGGCAAGGCCAACTCATATGCCACCTCTCCAACTCTCCTAAGTATCTCAAAAGGACCAATGTACCCGGGACTCAACTTTCCTTTCTTCCCAAACCTCATGACACCCTTCATAGGTGAAACCTTCAACAATACTCTGTCACCAACCATGAAAGACAACTCTCGAACTCTACGGTCCGCATAACTCTTCCGACGAGACTGTGCTGTACGAAGCCTCTCCTGGATCAACTTTGCTCTATCCAGAGCATCCTGGACTAACTCAGTCCCTATCAATCTAACCTCACCAGGCTCAAACCATCCCACGGGGGATCTACACCGCCCGCCATACAATGCCTCATACGGGGCCATCTGAATACTCGACTGATAACTGTTGTTGTAGGCAAACTCAGCAAGTGGTAGGAACTCATCCCACGAACCACCAAAATCAATCACACAAGCTCGCAACATATCTTCCAAGATCTGAATAGTGCGCTCAGACTGTCCGTCTGTCTGGGGGTGAAATGCTGTACTCAACTCAACCCGTGTACCCATCTCTCGCTGAAATGCTCTCCAAAACTGAGAAGTGAACTGAGTACCCCTGTCGGATATGATAGACACCGGGACTCCATGCAACCGAACAATCTCTCGAATAAAGATCGTTGCCAACCGCTCCGATGAGTAGGTAGTACTAACCTGGAATGAAGTGAGCTGACTTGGTCAGCCTATCCACAATCACCCATACATAATCAAACTTCCTCGCCGTCCGGGAGTCCAGTAACAAAGTCCATAGTGATCCTCTCCCATTTCCACTCAAGAATATCAATGCGCTGAAATACACCGCCGGGCCTCTCATGCTCGTACTTAACCTGCTGACAGTTGAGGCACCGTGCTACATGTCTGACGATGTCCATTTTCATCTTTCTCCACCAATAGTGTCGTTTCAAATCTTGATACATCTTCGCGGCTCCTGGATGGATAGAATACCGCGAGCTATGGGCCTCCTCCGAATCAACTCACGAAGGCCATCAACATTGGGCACGCATATCCGGCCCCGCATCCTCAATACACCGTCACTATCAATGGTGACATCTCTAGCATCATCATGCTGAACTCTGTCCCTCAGGACAGCCAAATGTGGATCATCATATCGGCGCTCACGAATACGATCATATAGAGATGACCGAGATACAACACAAGCCAATACCCGGCTGGGCTCCGAAATATCTAACCTCACTAGCCGATTGGCTAGCACCCGAACATCATAAGCAAATGGCCTCTCCTCAGCTGGAATATATGCCAAGCTCCCCATACTGACCGCCTTCCGGCTCAAAGCATCGGCCACCACATCGGCCTTCCCCGGATGATATAATATAGTAATGTCATAATCCTTCAGCAACTCTAGCCATCTCCGCTGTCTCAAATTAAGGTCTTTCTGTTTGAACAAGTGCTGGAGACTACGATGGTCGGTATACACCTCACATGACACGCCGTACAAATAGTGCCTCCAAATCTTAAAGGCATGAACAATGGCGGCTAGCTCCAAATCATGAACAGGATAGTTCTTCTCATGTGGCTTCAACTGCCGAGAAGCATAAGCAATTACCTTTCCTTCCTCCATCAACACACAACCTATCCCCACTCTCGAGGCATCACAATAAACGGTATATGAACCTGAAACTGATGGCAATACTAACACTGGAGCTGTGGTCAAAGCTGTCTTGAGCTTCTGAAAGCTCTCCTCGCACTCATCCGACCACACGAATGGTGCACCCTTCTGGGTCAATTTAGTCAATGAAGAAGCAATGGATGAAAATCCCTGAACAAACCGGCGATAATACCCCGCCAAGCCAAGAAAACTCCCGATCTCTGTAGCTGAGGACGGTCTAGGCCAACTCTGCACCGCCTCTATCTTTTTCTGATCAACCCGAATACCATCACGAGACACCACATGTCCCAAAAATGCTACGGACTCGAGCCAAAACTCGCACTTGGAGAATTTAGCATATAGCTTCTCCTCCCTCAATCTCTGCAACACAATACTCAAATGCTGAGCATGCTCCTCCCGACTACGGGAGTAGACTAGAATGTCATCAATGAACACAATCACAAATGAATCCAAATAAGGCCCGAACACACTGTTCATCAGATGCATAAATGCTGCTGGGGCGTTGGTCAGCCCAAAAGACATCACAAGAAACTCATAGTGACCATATCGGGTCCTGAATGCAGTCTTCATAATATCCGAGTCCCCGATCTTCAGCTGATGATAGCCCGAACGAAGATCGATCTTAGAAAACACCCTCGCACCCTGTAACTGATCAAACAAATCATCTATGCGCGGTAGAGGGTACTTGTTCTTCACCGTCACTTTGTTCAATTGCCTATAATCAATACACATTCGCATGGAACCATCTTTCTTTTTAACAAACAATACCGGCGCACCCCACGGAGACACACTAGGGCGGATGAAACCCTTATCCAGAAGTTCTTGAAGCTGCTCTTTTAGTTCTTTCAACTCGGCTGGTGCCATTCGATAAGGAGGAATGGATATGGGCCGAGTGCCCGGCACCAAGTCAATGCCAAAATCAATATCCCTGTCCGGCGGCATGCCCGGCAGGTCTGAGGGGAATACATCCGGGAAATCCCTCACAACAGGTACAGAATCAATGCTAGGAGATTCAGCTCCCACATCTCTCACAAAAGCTAAGTACGATAAACACCCTTTTTCAACCATTTTCTGAGCCTTTAAGAACGAAATAACACGGCTAGGGACGAAATCGGTCGAACCCCGCCACTCAATCCTGAGAAATACCAGGAATGGCCAACGTAACTGTCTTAGCATGACAGTCCAATACAGCATGGTACGGAGACAACCAGTCCATACCCAATATAACATCAAAATCCACCATACCCAACAATAACAAATCTGCCTGGGTCTCCAGACCCCCAATAGATATAACACAGGATCTATAGACATGATCCACAACAATCGTATCACCCACGGGGGTGGATACATGAACAGGTAAATCAAGAATACCACGAGTCGCACTCAAGTGATGTGCAAAATAAGAGGACACGTAAGAATATGTGGACCCTGGATCAAATAGAACAGAGGCATCTCTGTGACAGACAGAAATGATACCTGTAATCACAGCATCGGAGGCAACTGCATCACGCCTGTCGGAAGTGCATAGAACCGTGCCTGGCCTCCACCAGATCTCTCCTCGCCTCTAGGGCGACCACGAGAAGACTGACCTCCACCTCTACTAGCCTGAGATGGTGCTGAAGAGGAGGGTTGATCCCTCTGCTGAGTCCTATCCCTACGAAGTCGAGGGCACTGTCTCCTCATGTGGCCAAACTCACCATACTCATAACATGCACCTGGTGCTGGAGAAGGGGACTGAAGAGAACCTTTCGCCGTAGAAGAACCCTGGGGTGAAGAAGTATGTGCTGGTCTTGCTCTGCTCAGGACGGCCTGAATGAGAAGGTCTAGATTAGCGACCTCTGCCCTGCTGAAAATGCCCTCTAGATGGAGCACCACTAAAACTACCGGAACCACGAGGCCTCTTGGCCTCCCGCTCCTCTCTCTCTCTCGGCGACGATCCGCCTCAATGGAGCGTGCCATATCAACAACCTGCTCAAACGATGATGACAAAACTCTCTCTCTGGTCATAAGAATGCGGATAGAGTAATTGAGGCCATCAATGAACCTCCTGATCCTCTCCCTATCATTAGGGATCATCCATGTGGCATGCCTAGCCAACCGTGTGAATCCGAGCTCATACTGGGTCACAGACATGTCGCCCTGAACCAACCACTCGAACTAGCAACGTAGCTCCTCGCGACGAGACTGTGGTACATATTTCTCTAGAAAGAGAGTAGAGAACTGCCGCCATGTGAGAGGTGTTGCTCTTGCGTGCCTACGCCTCTCAAACTCCTCCCACCAATCAAATGCGGGACCGGTGAACTGAAATGTAGTAAATGAAACTCCGCCGGACTCAAGAATACCAGCCGTACGCAACATCTTCTGACATTTATCCAAGAAACCCCGGGCATCCTCGCCCTCAACGCCACCGAAATGGGGTGGCCTGAAGTCTACCAAATCTCTCAAGACGACGCCGCTCGTCCTCGGGCATAACCTGAACCATATGCTCGGAGCTGGAGCTGGTGCAGTCGGAGGAATAACCGGTGCAACCACCGAGCGGGGACGAGCCTCTGGCGTCCGAAGTCCCCGAACAACCGGATCGGGTGTGCGAGCCGCAGGGTCCGCCGACCACCCCCGACCGAGATGTCGCTACGAGCACGGTAGATGAAACTACCCGAGCCAAACCGGAACACACCGATAATATCCGGGCAAGAGTCTCCCGAAGACCGGGAATAGCAATAGATATAGTCCGGCCCTGAACGGGACTGCTGGAGCTTCAACCACCGGGGGCCGCTCTCGAACCGGTACAACAAGCGGGTCGGCCGGCACCGCCTCGGCCGCCCTACCTCTAACTCTAGCACGACCGCGCCCACGGCCTCTAACAGGTGGCAATGGAGGTCGTCCACCTCGTCCCGATGCTCGCGTTCTCGCCATCTGCGAGAGAATAGAATATGGAAGTTCAGTTCTCAGAACAACAAGATCGCACGACGGAGTTCAAGAAAAGTGAAGTTTTCCTAAAGGTTCGCAGCCTCCCGAGGATAAGTACAGGCGTCCCCGTACCGATCCACAAGACTCTACTAACCGGCTCAAGACTCACGAGGCCTAGTAAACCTAGGCTCTGATACCAACTTGTCACGACCCCAAATCCGGTCGTGATGGCGCCCATCACATTGCTAAGCCAGCCTGACCAATCAATATCAACCACGGAGCTAGAAGCTCACTTTAACCCATTTAGGCATATTAATTCACAAAATAATAGTGATACATATACTGAAAATGGGGAACCAAGTCCCATAATACATTAACTCCCATAGACCAAGGGTCAAGAGTCATGAGCCTCTACTGAACATGAGTGTATAAAGGTTTACAAGATACCAAGTGCGGAAAGAAATGTCAATACAAAATCAAAAGACAGTAGGAAGGAATGTCGGGTCCTGCGGACTCTGCACCTACCTCGAATATCCACAAACGTCGCCTCGCACAGCTACTGGATCACTGCTGAGAGGTACCTGGATCTGCACACAAGGTGCAGGGAGTAAAATGAGTACTGTCAGACTCAGTGGTAATAAACAAGGGTAAGACACAGCAGATAAGAAATCCGCAATAAAGCACTATGTAAAGCTGTAATCGAATACCCCGTCACAGAATCAATATCAACTGTACCTGTACCAATAAGTACCAGCAAAACAGCATAACAGCTAGCAGATGTAGCTAAATGCAATGCAATGCATGATATGACCGCTACGGCGCGTAGCCCGACTCCAATTTTGGGTACCCGTGCTCACCGTGGGGGTTCAGACTCCGGAGGGGCTCCTACAGCCCAAGCACATCTCATAGAGATATTCCTGCGGCGTGCAGTCCGATCCAACATATATCTCGCTGCGGCGTGCAGCCCGATCCACTACTAGTCAGCTAATATGCAGATACAGCCTCGCAGGCTCAAAAGTAGTTTTTGAAAACTCTTTTTATCATTTTTCAGTTGGAAAACAATAATATCAAGTTCCAGAGATTGGAATTAGCATAATAACATAAATAGCTGCGGACTAGTAGTAAACTAGCATGTCTATATGATAAGACAATGATAACGATCCTCGCGGGATCCAATAATTGGCTCACGGCCCACAAGTATACTCAACCGCCCAAGAAGGGGTTCAACGGCTCGAGAATAGCCAATAATACAGTATCAATAGGTCGGACTAATATATAGTCTCCAGTTCATGATCGACCCCGCACTCTCAAGAGTGTGCGTGTCTCGCCGCTATACAGCGTCACAAAGTGGTATACCGGGGTTTCGAACCCGCTGGTCATCACCCACATCTATTACTCACCTCAATACAGCGCGACGACTACTCCGCAATGTCCTTGCCACGAGAATCAAGCTCCGCACATGTAGAATCTGATCAAATACAGTAGAAACACAACAAATTAGGCCAATGGGACGACACCCAATCAATATAACTCAATTTACATCAAAATTCCCTAAGTTGTCAAAACCCGACTTTCGGTACGCTTATCGAAAAATCACGAAAGTCACATATTCGGAACCCTCATCTCAATACGAGTCTAAGCATATCCATTTTACCAAATTCGGACTCCATTTGCCCATTCAAAACCTTGATTTTCTAAAGTTCAAGACTAGGGCTAAATCCTCCATAAATTACCCCAAATTCCTCCATTTTCATGATATAATTGCATAATATTACCAATACTAATCATAGTTTAAGTCCATAGATGATTACTTGATGATTTCCCTTGAATTTCTCTTCAAAATCGCCCAAATCGCCTCTAAAGCCGAGACCCAAAATGTGTGAAATGTTCTGAAATTAAACTCACTGCCAGAGCAATTTGCTCTACGCGTTCGCGACGCCTATCACGCGTCCGCGAAGCTCTGCCCAAAATACCCTTCGCGAACGCGACACACCTTCACGCGTCCGCGAAGGCCAACTTCCCAGCTCCGGATTTTTACTCTACGCGAACGCGATGTGAAGCCACGCGTCCGCGATGCCTTACCTTTTCCTCTTGCGCGAACGCGATTCAACCCATCGCGAACGCGATGACCAACTGGCCCCAACCTACGCGAACGCGTCACTGCTCTTGCGAACGCGATGCCTTACTGACCCGGCCTTCGCGAACGCGGGACCCTCCTTCGCGAACGCGAAGGCTTATTTTATGCCCAGTGATCTGCAATTTACAGCAGATCACTTCTTGCTTCCAAATGCCGGATGATGGTCCGGATTCACCCCGAGGCCCCCGGGACCTCAACGAAAACCACCAACATACCCCAAAACACGATACGAACTTGTTCCAATCATAAAAACACCATCCTACACATCAAAATCACCAATTACACACGGACTCAAGCCTAAATTTCTTAAAACATTCCAAATTACACATTCAATCAAAAACCCGACCAAACGACGTCCGAATGACCTGAAATTTTGCAGGCATATCCACAATCACCTAACGAAGCTACTGCCACTGTCGGAATCCCATTCCGACCCCCGGATCAAAATCTCACCTACCGTTCGGATTTCGCCAAAATTCAACCTTAGCCAATTCAAGCCTATTTCTACACCGGGCCTCCAAATTCAATTCCGATTGTTCTCCTAAGTCATAAATGATCCCCCGGAACTAGTCGAATCATCAGAATCCGGTTCCGAGCACTCTAACTCAATAGTCAACTCTTGGTTGACTTTTCATATTCAAGCTTTCTTCAAACATGCTATTTGTTTCATTTTCAATCCAAATCACTCCTAATTCACCCGATATACTCTAATACTGATATAAAATCATAAAACATGTATTTACAACATAACGGGGTGGTAATTACCGTGACGACGGGCCGGGTCGTCACATCACCGACATCCAAAGAGAATTGGACGAGTCGAAAGCCCAAATAACGAGGATCCGTGCTAGCTGGAAAAAGGAGGCACATCAACATGCACTTCACTTAAAGCGGGTGGAAGAAGATTACACCGATATCATCACTAACCTGAGGGAAGCAAATGTTGTCCTTAGGGAGCGGGTTTTCAAGCAAGCCCAAGATGCCAGAGCAGACCTCGACCGCTGCCACAATTTGATGGCCCGACTGCAAGGACAAGTGGATAGACTCCTAGACCAAGTCACCAACAATGCTCGAAGATTGGGGGCGAAAAACCAGCAAATAGAGCGGCTACTCGGAGAAAGGGACATGATCAAGGATAGAATTGGAGAAATCGGGCACTATGTCACCATGAAGTGCCTAGCTTGTGAACGAATGCCCCGCACCGACCTTTTCGCTTCAATTATGGGTTATGTTCATCGGATCATGGAAGAGTTGAGGGAACTACACAAGGACCTCACACCGAGGCCTGCGGCAAGGCCGAATGATGCCTCGCAGGCCCCCAGGAGTTTTAGGGCATTAGATTTTTGATTGAAAATGTATTTTGAAATGTTGAGCCAAGCTAGTTGGCATTTTTTTTTTCTTTACTTTCCCAAGTCAAGCATTTTCTTTTGTTTTTTGCTGATTGTTGTAAGACGTGTTTTGTAACTACACGGTTTTATTTGATATAAAAGTTACTGAATTTTGCCACAATCTTGTTACCAGAACTACGCTCGGTCTGATTCACGCGGGGTCGTGATACGTAGGCAATCCACATAAGATTCGACCACCACTAAAAAGAAAGGAATCCATAGGTTAAATAACAATAAAGGCTTGCAAAGATAGTCGAAAAAGAAAAAAAAAGAGAAGAAAAAGAAAGAAAAAGAAAAAGGGCCGGAATGACGCATGTTAAAGAGTACACGTAGAAAGGGTTATTTGGTTAGGTGCATTGCATCCAACGTGCTATAACATATCTGTCAAACTCGGTGAACTAACAAGTTTGTTGCGCATTCCAGAAAGTTTAGCAGTTGGTTTGACAGAATATACTGGCCAGCCATCACTACCGTACTAGATCCAAAGGACCAGTTACAGTAAGCATGTCTAATTCTGGCAAGAGTCTCGAGGAAGAAAAATCCGAGCTACAAATCATGAAAGAAGAGGTAGACCGGTTAAAACAACAGATAACGGAGATGCACCTGGCCTGGGCCAGGGAACAGTCTTCACCAAACCGCCCTACTCTCGCCTCAGCTCCGGAACATCCGCCCATCGATCCTTCAACAAGCGCCCCAAGCTATCCATACTTTCAGGTGGAAAACCCATATGCCACCCACATTCCACCAGCCAAACCAAATCCTCCTCCAGCCACCCCTGTTTTTGTGGCACCTCCACCTGCTCCTCTGCAAAGGCCGGCCAGCGAGCCATATGTTCAGATCCATGACAACTCTTACTATCCTCCAGAGCCTACTTTCGGGGCTCCTGAACCACAATCACATACACCTCACTGGGATAATCCGGCAGAACCGGAAAAACACTTCCAAAGTTCGGAACACGAGGAAGTTGCCAGAAAAGTTAAAAGCCTGGAGCAGTCCTTCAGGAACATGCACGGTTTAGGCAACCAGGTCAGCGTCGCCTATAAGGATCTGTGTCCATTTCCGGACGTCCAGTTGCCGGCAGGATTTAAAATGCCCAAATTCGACCTATACGAGGGGCATGGTGACCCAGTGGCCCACCTGCGGGGGTTTTGCAGTAAAATGAGAGGGGCCGGAGGACGGGACGAGCTTCTGATAGCCTACTTCGGCCAGAGTCTGGGAGGATCGGCGTTGGAGTGGTATACTAGACAGGATCCCAGTAGATGGTTTACGTGGGATGATTTGGCTCAAGCTTTTATCGGCCAGTTCCAATACAATCTTGAGATAATCCCCGACCGCCTATCATTGTTAAAATTAGAGAAGAAGCCCGCTGAAAGCTTCAGGGAATTTGGTTTCCGTTGGAGGGAACAGGCGGCCAGGGTAGATCCGCCGATGAGAGAAAGCGAGATGGTGGACTACTTCTTGCAGACATTAGAGCCCACCTACTTCGGACATCTGGTAACGTCCGTAGGCAAATCATTCACTGAGGTGATAAAAATGGGGGGTATGATCGAGGAAGGTTTGAAGGCCAACAAGATCATGAGTTACTCGGCACTGAAAGCCACCACTCAGGCTATCCAAAGTGGTACTGGAGGAGTACTGGGGAAAAGAGGAGAGAGGAAGTTGCGGCCGTCGAGTCCGGGGCATGGTTCAGAAATAGAGGCCCCGCACCCCAATATAGCCCACCCCAGCCTCACCACCAAAATTACTCTCACAACCCATATAGCCACCCGCAACATTACTATCCCGCACCTGATCCCCATTTTACTGTCCACCATGCACAGTCCTATTCTGCACCTCCTGTTCATGCACCGTGGCGTGCACCGAACCCCCAGAACAATCATCCACCCCCAAGAGCTTACAGAAACCCCTCGGGCGCGAGTTTCCGTCCGAACCAGGCATTCAGGGGCGACAGGGCGCCGAGGCCAAAGACTTTCACTCCCTTAGGAGAGTCTTATACCAGTCTGTTCCACCGGTTGAAGCAAGTAGGTTTGCTAAATCCGGTCGAAGCTAAGCTACCAAACCCCCTCCCGAAGAACCTGGACCATTCAGTAAATTGTGCCTACTGCTCGGGATGTCCGGGGCACGATACAGAAAAGTGTTGGAGGCTAAAGACGGCCATCCAGGAGCTTATTGATACTCGCAGGATTGAAGTCCAGACTCCAACAGAGCCCAACATCAACCAAAACCCGCTTCTAACTCATCATGAGGCCAATATGATCGAGTTGGTACGGGCGGAGGAAGGAAAGGAGAAAGCCTCTCAGACTGTAATGATGATTAAGTCTAGCGGGGCAGGAACGAGAAAAGGGCCAAGCTTTGATGAGTCGCCCAATTGCAAGAAAGACATACCAGGAGAGTCGGAAGCAGGAAAGGAAAGTGTGAACGAAGTACCGGTGAAGCCGGCCAAGATAGTTGTACCAGGGGCAGCAATCAAGCCCATCTTGACAGTAGCAGGCGTTCGAATGGATCCTTTCATCATCCAGCCGGCAACACAGTTGCCAGTAACTGATAGCCGGGCTGTTCCATGGAATTATGCTCGGATTACAACGACCTACAGAGGAAAGGAGGTGAAAGAGGAAGTTTGTGAAGCCCAAGGGTTGACCCGCTCGGGGAGATGTTTTGCCCCCTGCGGAATTGAGGAAGACCACTCCGGCAGTATTGAAAAAGCCGGTCACCGATGAAGAGGCGGAAGAATTCTTGAAAAAGATGAAGCTGCATGACTACTCTGTCTTAGAGCAGTTAAAGAAGACTCCGGCGCAAATATCATTGCTGTCCTTGCTGATACATTCTGAAGAACATCGGCAAGCATTGATGAAAGTCCTGAATGAGGCACATGTACCGGATAAAATCTCAGTGAGCCATTTGGAGAAGATCACCAATCGGATCTTCGAAGCAAATCGGATCACCTTCACCGACGACGAGTTGCCTGAGGAAGGCACTGAGCATAACAGGGCTTTATATCTTACGGTGAAGTGTGAAGAGGCGGTGGTTACCAAAGTCTTGGTCGATAATGGGTCCAGTGCTAACATTTGTCCTCTCTCTACACTGGGCAAATTAAAAGTAGACATCGGCAGGGTACGCGAGAACAGGGTATGTGTTCGAGGGTTTGACGGAGGAGGCAAAGCGTCGGTTGGTGACATAGTGTTGATCTTGACGATTGGGCCAGTGGAGTTCACCATGGAATTCCAGGTGCTGGACATGGTGGTGTCATATAACCTCCTAATAGGGCGACCATGGATTCATGCCGCAAGAGCAGTTCCATCCAGCTTACACCAGCTCGTCAAGTTTGAATGGGACCAGCAGGAGATCGTCGTCCATGGAGAGAACGATCCACAATCAGGCACCATCATTCCCTTTGTTGAAACAGAAGAAGATGTTGGGCCGTGGGTATATTAGGTCTGCGATGTGGTGTCCGCCAATCGAGTTCCGGAAGGGGAATGTATTCCCGGCGACAGAACAATTACCGCGGATGTCATGGTGGCGCATGAAATGTTGCGACATGGTTTCGTACCCGGTAAAGGGCTAGGTGCATCTCTGCAAGGAATTATACAACCGGTATCAGTGGTCGAGAACTTGGGAACCTTCGGCTTGGGATTCCAGCCAACCTCGGAGGACATCCGGCGAGCAAAGAAGAGTAAGCAGAAGACATGGGTGCTCTCAAAACCTGTTCCACGCCTTTCCCAATCTTTTATCAGGTCCGGAGCAAGAGGACATCCAGCGACAAAGATTCCCGGTCCTACGATCAGGCCAGATGAAGAGTTCTTCAGGAAGTTCGAGGACCTATTCACGGATGTATGTATGCTCGAGGACGGTGAAGGATCTAGTCACGCCGAGATACAATTTGTGGGACCAAAGGCAAAACTGAATAACTGGAAGGCTACTCCTCTCCCTGTCCGGAAGGAGTCTTGGTAGTTTGTCTTGGATTGTTTTTCTTTCGAAATTTTGTGTTGGGGGTTTGTCCCCGGAGTAAAATCCCGTTGTTTTGTTCATTTTTGATTTAAGTTTGCAGTTTGTTTTCCCTTTGTACAATTCCCATCAATGAAATTTGGTTCCTTCGTGTCTAATTTTGTTTATCTTTTCTTCTTTTTACTTTTCTGAACAGCCTTCTTGCAACTGATCTTAATGATATGGCGTGCTTAAAGATTAATCAACCCAGTCTAGAAAGTCAATCGGGTTTGGAAATAATAACACACGAAATAAGAAGTGACGAGAGTGAGTCAGAGTACAGCGATGATGAAGCCGTAGAAGAAATCGGTGAAGAATTAAGTCACTTCGAGGAAAAGCCCAAACCGAATTTAAATGATACTGAGGCCGTTAATCTAGGGAATGCGGATGACGTCAAAGAAACCCGGATAAGTGTCCATATTGAACCAAACCTGAGAGAAGAGTTGATCAAAACACTCATGGAGTTTAAAGACATTTTCGCATGGTCGTACGACGACATGCCGGGACTCAACACTGATCTAGTGGTTCATAAATTACCCACTGATCCGGCATATCCTCCCGTCAAGCAGAAACTGCGGAAATTCAAGACGGAGATGAGTGTGAAGATTAAGGAGGAAGTAACCAAGCAGTTGCAGGCGAAAGTCATTCGTGTCACTCGATACCCTGAATGGTTGGCTAACGTAGTACCGGTGCCAAAGAAAGACGGAAAGATCAGAGTATGCGTGGACTATCGCAATCTCAACAAGGCAAGTCCTAAGGATAATTTCCCACTTCCCAATATCCATATCCTGATTGATAATTGCGCCGGACGCGAAATTGGATCCTTTGTGGACTGTTATGCGGGATATCATCAGATTTTGATGGATGAAGAGGACGCAGAAAAGACGGCTTTTATCACACCGTGGGGGACTTATTGCTACCGCGTGATGCCGTTTGGTTTGAAGAATGCAGGAGCAACATATATGAGGGCGATGACTACGGTATTCCATGACATGATACACAAGGAAATTGAGGTGTACGTGGATGATGTGATCATAAAATCTAGGCGTCAAGAAGACCATGTTGCTGACCTCGGGAAGTTCTTTCAAAGACTCCGAAGGTACGACATCAAGCTTAATCCGGCCAAATGCGCATTTGGAGTTCCATCAAGAAAGCTGCTAGGATTCATCGTCAGCCGACGGGGCATTGAGTTGGACCCCTCCAAAATCAAGTCCATTCAGGAGTTACCCCCGCCGAAGAATAAAACAGAGGTAATGAGTCCGTTGGGAAGGTTGAATTATATCAGTAGGTTTATTGCCCAGCTTACGGCAACCTCTGTGAACCCATATTCCGCCTATTGAAGAAAGACGCGGCGATAGAATGGACGACAGAATGTCAGGGAAGCGTTTGACCGGATCAAAGGGTATCCGTCAAATCCACCCGTACTAGTTCCGCCTCAGCCAGGTAGACCCCTGATTCTTTATCCGACGGTCTTGGAGAATTCGTTTGGCTGCGTACTGGGGCAGCATGATCTTACCGGCAGGAAGGAATGGGCCATTTACTACCTCAGCAAGAAGTTTACAGTCCACGAGGTCAAGTACACTCATCTGGAAAAGACATGTTGCGCCCTAACTTGGGTAGCCCAAAAGCTGAAACACTACTTGTCTTCTTACACCACGTACCTCATTTCGCGGTTGGATCCGTTGAAGTATATTTTCCAGAAACCCGTGCCTACAGGGAGGTTAGCAAAGTGGCAAATATTACTTACGGAATTCGACATCATATACGTGACAAGGACGGCTATGAAAGCTCAAGCCCTGGCCGATCACTTAGCTGAAAATCCCGTTGATGACGAATACGAACCTTTGGGGACGTATTTCCCAGATGAGGAAGTACTGCAGATCGAGGGGTTGGAACTAACCAAGGATCCAGGATGGAAGCTCTTCTTCGATGGAGCGGCAAACGCAAAAGGAGTCGGAGTAGGGGCTGTGCTCATATCTGAAACAGGACATCATTATCCTGTTACTGCTCAACTGCGTTTTCACTGTACCAATAACATGGCCGAGTACGAGGCATGTATCTTGGGGTTGCGATTAGCGGTGGACATGGATGTACAGGACGTCTTGGTCTTGGGGGACTCGGACCTTCTAGTACATCAGATTCAGGGAGAATGGGAAACCAGAGATTTAAAGCTTATCCCATATCGTCGGTGTTTGCATGATTTGACCAAACGCTTTCGATCGGTAGAATTCAGGCACATCCCAAGGATGCATAATGAGGTTGCCGACGCGTTGGCTACTTTAGCGTCAATGCTACATCACCCGGACAAGGTTCGTGTCGATCCGTTACATATCCAGGTCCGGAATCAACATGCTTATTGTAACGTGATAGAGGAAGAGGTGGATGGTGAGCCATGGTTTCATGATGTCAAGGAATACCTCAGGTTAGGAGTATACCCAGAGCAAGCAACCGGAGATCAAAAGCGAGCTATTCGGCGGTTGGCGAACGGATTTTTCCTTAGTGGAGGGGTGCTGTACAAAAGAACCCCAGACTTGGGATTATTGAGATGTATAGATGCAAGTCAAGCCACAACAGTTATGACGGATATACACTCGGGAGTTTGCGGACCACACATGAGCGGATACGTATTGGCAAAGAAGATTCTTCGAGCGGGATATTATTGGCTCACTATGGAGCGGGATTGTATAAGTTTCGTGCGAAGATGCCATCAGTGTCAGATACACGGAGATTTGATTCATTCTCCGCCGACCGAATTGCATACAATGTCCGCACCATGGCCGTTTGTCGCATGGGGTATGGATGTTATTGGACCTATTGAGCCTGCAGCTTCCAACGGTCACAGGTTCATTCTGGTAACGATTGATTATTTTACCAAGTGGGTGGAGGCCAAAACATTCAAATCGGTGACCAAGAAGGCAGTGGTGGACTTCGTACACTCCCACATCATTTGTAGGTTCGGAATTCCGAAAATGATCATTACAGATAACGGTGCAAATCTTAACAGTGGATTGATGAAAGAGGTATATCAACAGTTCAAGATTACACACCGAAATTCCACACCGTATCGCCCAAAAGCAAACGGTGCGGTCGAGGCAACAAACAAGAACATAAAGAAGATATTGAGGAAGATGATAGAAGGGTCTAGGCAGTGGCATGAAAAGTTACCATTTGCGCTGTTAGGTTATCGCACTACCGTCCGGACTTCGGTAGGTGCAACTCCTTACTTGTTGGTATACGGGACTGAAGCAGTAATACCCACAGAAGTTGAGATTCCATCCCTCCGAATCATCGCTGAAGCTGAGATTGACGACGACGAGTGGGTCAAAACCCGATTAGAGCAATTAAGCTTGATCGATGAAAAGAGATTGACAGCAGTATGTCACGGCCAATTGTATCAAAAGAGAATGGCGAGAGCATATAACAAGAAGGTACGTCCCAGGAGATTTGAAGTGGGACAACATGTGTTGAAGAGAGTTCTACCACATCAGGCCGAGGCGAAAGGCAAGTTCGCTCCAAATTGGCAGGGACCATTTGTGGTGACTAGAGTATTATCCAACGGCGCTCTATGTCTGACGGATGTTGAGGGAAGATGCACCGATATGGCTATCAATTCTGATGCAATCAAGAGATATTATGTGTAATTCTTTAATGCATTTGTCAACGTTTGGTTTCGTTTGTGTGTACTTGGCATTTTTCGGAGAATGAAATGACACTTTCGGAATCATCAAGGAAGATGTGTAACAGAATAGAAAAGAAACAAAGAAGTAATACAAGAAAAAGTGAACTACGTTCGACCTGATTCTTCAAGAAGGATACGTAGGCGCCACACGGCTCGGTCATAATAAAATAAAAATCAAAAACCCCAGCAACAAAACTGGGGCAGAAGTCATTGTTCCGTTGGAAAGATAGTGTGGATTCCGAAAGTTGTAATAAGCTAACCGTTGAGGCTAAACCCCTTTCTTCAGCCTCACGCGCAGAAACCATATCAAGAACCAGAAAGACCTCTCGATCAGTATTTGAAAAGTGCCAAGTCATGTGAATGAAAGCCGAGAGTGACATCCCGACCCTCGATTGAATTCAGGATGCACAAGCCGAAAGGGGATAACGCTCTAGAGAGAATCTCAGGGGTGATACCTCGCCGCAGGGAAAGAAAGCATAAATGAGAGAGTCTTAACGGTGAAAACCCTCGCGGGCACCTTAAGGCGAAGGAAGTTGAGAGAAGTAAAATGAGAGAGTCTTACGGTGAAAACCTTTACGGGCACCTTAAGGCGACGGGAGATAGAGAGAAATGAGAGAATCTCATTAGTGAAAACCCTTTGAAGGGCACCGTGAGGTGACAGGACGAGATGGTTACAAGATGTCTGCATGAGACAAGGTTGGGATATCCGCTTACCTCTAGCAGGACGCGGTATCAGAAAGTGATTGACATGAATAGACTGGGTAGTTTAATCTCAAAGGCGCGGCATAACCATTGGATCAGTCATACATTCAGATAAGTTTTCCTATTTTTGAGTTCAGAAAAGTTTTCTCTTCTTTTGTCATTTGCGGTCGGTATTCTTTTCTTTTCTTTCATTTTCGAAAATTGATTTTGCAAAGCTTACTACCAAGTCTCCCAAAGCAGTATAATGAAAATGAATAGGCGTGGAACGAGGCAATAAGGCAGAAGTCGTTACGATAGTAAGATTGGGATGACAGGCTGAGTGGAAGGTTCGCAAGAATTATGGAGTATGATGGACACATGTGGCATGTCCGAAAGATGATTTCACGCAACAGATCACCGGCTAAAAAGAGTCGGACCAAACCAAAGAGTGGAATAAAAGGAAAGATGAGAGGTCGTTCGTGGAAAAAGCATCTTCCCAAGCAAGCGTCGACGTCGTCCTCAAAGTTCGAGAGAGGCCAAGCAGCTGAAAGAGAATGGCCTCAACAAGAGTGGCACGACCACTCGCGGCGTTTTGAAACTAACAATTTTTCTTTGATTCAAAGCAGGAAAAGAGGGTCCGACGGCAGAAAAGCATACCGTCCAGAAGTTTATCACACTGGGGCAGAAAATTTTCTCCTGTTGCGAAAATTTTCTGGAAAGCAAGACTCGGAGGATAAGTGTAGAAAGCAACACAAGATGGGGTGATCTTTGAGCCGGGTATCATCTCCAGCAGTTATTGGAAAAAGAAAAATGGCTTCGAGATTCCCCCAGCAGTATTACATCCTATAATTTGATCAAGGAAACAAAAGCGTGAGTCCCCGAAGAGGTAGGGGAAGAAGGAAGAGAATGAGGGGTGAAGGAAACAAAGAATACTTCCTCAGCAGCATCATCCCCAGCAGGCGAGTAAACAGTTCCAAAATATCCCCAGCAGCCAGAAGAAAAGTAACACGACCTAGGGGAAGGCAGGAACAGGTTAATTCAGAAGAGAAGGCGGTCCGAGAGGCAACGCAGGAAGAAGAAAATGGTACAAGAGGCGAAGGAAGGTAATCAAGATAGGATGAAATCAGTAAGTTGTAATTGAAGTCAGGGAGCCCGCCTGGAGAATGGAGTGGCGATTTAATTTTGAAGTAGTAGTTGAAGTCAGGGAGCCCGCCTGGAGAATGGAGTGGCGATTTAATTTTGAAGTAGTAGTTGAAGTCAGGGAGCCCGCCTGGAGAATGGAGTGGCGATTTAATTTTGAAGTAGTAGTTGAAGTCAGGGAGCCCGCCTGGAGAATGGAGTGGCGATTTAATTTTGAAGTAGTAGTTGAAGTCAGGGAGCCCGCCTGGAGAATGGAGTGGCGATTTAATTTTGAAGTAGTAGTTGAAGTCAGGGAGCCCGCCTGGAGAATGGAGTGGCGATTTAATTTTGAAGTAGTAGTTGAAGTCAGGGAGCCCGCCCGGAGAATGGAGTGGCGATTTAATTTTGAAGTTGTAGTTGAAGTCAGGGAGCCCGCCTGGAGAATGGAGTGGCGATTTAATTTTAAAGTTGTAGTTGAAGTCAGGGAGCCCGCCTGGAGAATGGAGTTGCGATTTAATTTTGAAGTAGTAGTTGAAGTCAGGGAGCCCGCCTGGAGAATGGAGTGGCGATTTAATTTTGAAATTGTTGTTGAAGTCAGGGAGCCCGCCTGGAGAATGGAGTGGCGATTTTATTTTGAAGCAGTAGTTGAAGTCAGGGAGCCCGCCTGGAGAATGGAGTGGCGATCTGTTTTAATTGGGTGGAGGAAAGCGGTAGAATGTAACAGAAATCTCCGGCATGAATCCAAGTTCGAAAGAAGAGACGAAGCATCAGAAGGAACGCCAAGTCAGACAAGATGGCAAGGAGCGCGACAAGATCAAGTTAAAAAGGATAGATAAGAACTTGTAGTATCGTAACTTAGTCTAGCTTCTTGCTTTTGTTGCTTAGCGCGGTGTAACAAGGAAATCAGCTAAGCAGTGGTAACAGCAGTAACAGCGGCAACAGCAGTAACAGCGAGATCGCAACGGTCATGGTAGTCCCAGCTACCAGAACTTCCCGAACTACATTGACCTGATTCCCTTTTAGCCAGGGATATGTAGGAGACCTTTGAAGCAAGGTTCGGTCAAAACTTTTCCAAAATGCTTCATACGGAGTACTCGAATGGGCAAAATCGCTTATATCCGCTCACTTATCTTTGCACGAAAACTCTGCGTGTTTACGCGCAAAGAGGGGCAGCTGTGAGCACGTGATTTTTGCCTTACTTGAGAAGTACTCCCAGAAAATTCAAAAATAAAAATAGTTTCGTGTTGGGTATGATTTTTGTGATTTTGTGTTATTTTATCTTTTTTGTGTGCACGTTTATTTAGTTAAATTAAAAATACAAAAAAAATATATGCTAAGTTTTGCATTTTTTTTGTTTGATATCGAAGTCATGTGATTTACATTTTAGGTGATATGTAATTGTGTACGTTAATTGTAGTAAAAAATAGCGGTGTTATAGGTTAGTATATATACATATGTGTGTATATATATATATATATATGTATACATATACATATATATATATATATATACACATACACATAATACATCATGAAGATCCGATCTGGGCCAAACTTAGTCTAAAAACCAGGCCCAAACGAATTTCCCCCAATCCAGCCCAAATGCCCGTCCAAACTTCAGCCTGGGTAACGCTTGATCTGGACCGTTGGATTTTATTATCCAACGGCCCAGATTAATCCTTTAATTCCAATATACACTCAGACTATGATTTAACCAAACGACGTCGTTTGGTTTAAGTGAGGGGATCCTGATCGTTGATCGTAAATGATCCAACGATCAGGATTCAATCTCATCTCTCATATATAAACTCATTCCATACCCCGCACCCCCAAGCCAGACCCCCCCTCTCCCTTCATCTCCCTCAGGAGCTCTCAGAGACCTAGCGTAACGCCGCCGTGCCCCGCCTGCCGGAAATCGCCTCACGGCGGTTCCGGTAGGCCAATCACCACCAAACCAATGCCAAAACCTTCCCCTCACCTCCCCCATCACGGATCCGGCCTTCGCTAACCTCGAATCACCACCCAACGGCTCGAATCTTCATTCAAAGATTCGAGTCAAAACCCAAACTACGCCAAACTTCACCAAATTCACACCACAGTCTCCTCACACCTCCCCCACACTCCCATTGACATTGGTGTGGTTCGAATCTAACCAGAAATGCAAAAGCCCCAAATTCGAGCCCAAGAACCCTAGAATTCCAAGATTAGGGATTTTGTCCGAGTTTAAGAATTTGGAGTCAATAGGCTCTAATTGGAGTGTTTTTCGTTCGAAAAACACTTCAATTAAAGCGTGTTCACTTCAAAAATGCAATCTCAAGTCCGTGGAAGCTTGAGTTTGTTCGAGTTCGGATTGCCTTCATTAGGTATTTCAATCTTCTTCTGTTTTTAGTGGTTTGTGTGTTCTTTGTTAGTTTCAATTGGTTTAATTTTCTTCTTGGCCGTCCTTAGTTGTCATTTCTTCTCCAAGACCTTTTGTTTTGGTCAATTGTTTTCTGTATCGCTTAGTTGAATGCGTTAGTTATAGGATACGAACTCGCGTCGATTAGCGTCGTCGAATAGTTAACTTCGCATATGTCCGGCATTCGTTGAAATTTCAGAATCATTGTTAGCCAATTAATCTGTTATCATTGCTATGTGTTGTAGTGGATTAGATGTCATCTTCTAATTAATTACCTAGGTTGAGTTATTTGAATTACCACACAGTAATTAGCATTCCTGGATTGAATGGGACTGTTTGATTGGTTTGAAACTGAAGTTATGATTCAAATTAAGCTAACTAGGGAATCAGGGTTCAACACTTAGAGTATTTGGTGCCCTGCACATGAGGCTAGTCAGTGGAATCCACTGTCACAGCAGAGCAGCCCACCAGTGCCCTGCAATTACTAATTTTTAATTATGAAAACCCCATACTTAGACATAGTTTAGTGGGTTGGACAGAAGGAGGATGGGCAAGGGGCTGTTCTGCAGAATCTGGGTGTCCTAGGTGTTGTCTGTGGTTATAAATAGATAGGTATTGATACCTAAAAGGGGGGATTTCATACAGTGGGGACTGAAATACCTGGAGAAGCAAAAACAGTAAACCTGGAGAGAAATATATTCAGACAGACATTAGAGAATACCTGGAGAGCAAAAAGATAGACAGTGATAAACAGGAGAGTACCTGGAGAGCAAACACAGTCATAACTGGAGAACACTTAGAGAAATACGGGCAGCAAAGATCCATTCTTGAAAACCAGAAAAGAAGATAGATAGAAAGAGCTGAGAGAGGCTACTGTTTCATTAGTTTCCAGGCTACTGTGTTGTGGTTGTGCTTGTCTGTTGGTGGCAGTGCTCATTTGGTGCTGTTGGTCATTAGTGTTGTTGCTCCTGGTCGTTTGTGTTGCTGTGCACAGTGTTGTTGGTCCAGTGCTGGTTCTTCTGTTGTTGTGTGTTGCTGTGTTATTGTGGCTAACTGCCACTGGTTGTGGTCGTGTGTGTTGATATTGCTGGCTTGGTTGTTTGTTGCTGCTCTTGGTCTGTTGGTTGCTGGCTGGTTATGTTGTGTTGCTGCCTGGGTTGATTTGGTGCTGTTGTTCCATTGTTGGTTGCTGGCTGGTCTATAGTATTGTTGCCTGGGTTGGTTGTTGCTGTTGTTTCATTATTTTGTTGGCTGTTGGTCTATTTGATTGCTGGTCTATTGGTTACTGGTTTACTGTTGCTGTTACTGTTCCTGTTACTGTTGCTGCATTGCCATTGCTCACTCTTCCTTGTTCTTCCGCATTCCAGGTACACACCTCTGTTATTGTAGTTCCTTGGTTCGAAAAGAATGAAGTTTGAAGCTTATGCATAAAGTCTATTGAAACATGTAGTCGTCTAAAGCTCTTATGTTCGATTACATTTTGTTATTCTCCAATTAAGCTTGTATTGTTAGTCTTGGTTCTGGAAAAGTGTAGCTAGGCCAAAGATACACTGTCGTTAGATAAGCACGTAAACCTGAATTAGTCTGTTGTATCTCTATTCAATCTTCTCTGCTCGTGTGTGTAATCCCCAAATCTGTTAACGTTAGACCTTATGCTAAAAGCAAGATTAGCTAGGGAGTTGTTACTCAACGGAATGACGTAATTAGATTAAAAAGAGTCGGGGCGCATTTCATGTGACCCGACCCCAATTTTGGGCAAGAGTAAACAAAGCGTGTCAGGAACCACAGGCGCATTTCATGTGGTGTGGTTCGTAGCAAGTTTTTTTAATAATTTGGAATCAACTCTTAGGTAAAATACAGTGGGATGTAGTTCGCTTTAGGTTGGAATCAAAGGTGCGCCTCACCCAATAGTTACACTAATCGCGCAGCCTTCATAAATGTACATATAAAATACTTAGATGTTGAGATGCGTCGTTTCTTAACGAATATCACGCCCTTCACAAACAGTGTAAATAAGTAGTCGATCCGGGCGCATATTTTAGTTCTATTTTCTTAAATACGGGTGTGCATTTCATGCGACCCGAATCCAAACCCCGAAATGTTGAATAGGAATATGTCGAGGATCCGGGTGCATTTCATGTGACGTGATTCGAAAGCATATTTTTAAGCAACTTTCTCTTTCGTAAATCATAACCAATAATAAAAGCGGTAAAGGGATATTAACTTGCACTAAGTATATAATTGTAAAAAAGCAGATAGATAAGCCAAACACGACAGTTGAGCGACCGTGCTAGAACCACGGAATTCGGGAATGCCTAATACCTTCTCTCGGGTTAATAGAATTCCTTATCCGGATTTCTGGTTCGCGGACTGTTAAATAGAGTCATTCTTTTCCTCGATTCGGGATTTAACCGGTGACTTGGGACACCATAAATCTCCCAAGTGGCGACTCTGAAATAATTAAAATAAATCCCATCTCGATTGTCCTTTAATTGGAAAAACTCTTTGCATCCTCGCGGGTGCGTAAAAAGAGGTGTGACAGGGAGCACTGGCGAGGAGGAGAAAGGAGTGAACAAGGAGAGGTATAAGGAAGCTAGGAAAGAGGCAAAGATGGCAGTAGCGGAGGCTAAGACGTCAGCTTTTGCTCGTCGATATGAGGAGCTAGGTATCAAAGGCAGGGAGAATAAGTTGTACCGACTCGCTAAGGTGAAAGAAAGGATAATTCGGAATCTCGACCAAGTGAGGTGCATAAGAGATAATGACGGCAAAGTGTTGATGGGGAATGACCAGATTAAGAGGAGATGGCAGACCTACTTCCATAAACTTCTAAATGAGGGAAGGGATCAGGATACTGTACTAGGTGAATTGAGGAATGCCGACAGTCCCCATGAAGTAAGGTATTGTAGGGACATTGAGTCCGATGAGGTCATGGAGGCAATGCGTAAGATGAGAAGCGGCAGAGCAACCGGGCCAGATGAAATTCTAATTGAACTTTGGAGGTGTATGGGTAGAGCGGACTTGAAATGGCTTACTGGTTGTTTAATATTATATTTAAGACTAATAGAATGCCTGAAGAGTGGAGGTGGAGTACAATAGTTCCGATATATAAGAATAAAGGCGATATCTAGAGCTGTAGCAACCATAGGGGTATCAAACTACTGAGTCACACAATGAAAGTCTGGGAGACAGTGGTGGAAACGAGAGTAGCTGTGGCTAGATTCGAGGCGTTCAGAGGCCGATTCGCGAGGCAAAGACATAGCAGAGTAAAGAATCACATAATTTGAGGTAAGTAACACTTTAAATTTGGTAGAGGTCGCTTGCTATCATCTTACTTAATTTTATTGATATTTGCTACTTAGTCATATTCATTCATTTTATATCATATCTCAGTCTTACTTCCGTAACTTTGGTTGGGTTCCGAGATGTGGGCCCCAAAGACATTTTTGGGTTAATTTCGGAATTTTGTTGGAAAATTAGCATTTTCATATGAAATTAATTCCTACAATATGTATTGAATGAATCGAATTAATTGTGGCTAGATTCGAGGCTTTCAGAGGTTGAATCGTAAGGTAAAGGCATAGCGAAGTAAAAAATCACATAATTTGAGGTAAGTAACACTTTTAAACTTAGTTTTGATGGTTCAAAACCCCGAATTACGTGTTATGTAATTGGTGTTGAAGTGATGAACATGCCAAGTGACGCGCTTGAGGGTATGCAACGTGAGAATTGTGACCTGGTTGATTCCACGACACTCTATAATGTTTCTATCTAGTCGATATCCGTATTTTTATTATGTAATAAAGTAATTGAGATGTCAATCATGCCAGATATCATGTTTAGGCTTATGCGAGTACTGCAGGGGCCCATAGTGGTGGCTTGCTGTCATCTTACTGATTTCACTGATATTTCCTACTAAGTCATATTCATTCATTTTATATCATATCTTACTCTCATTTGTTAGTTATTGATACATTATATCACTATTTTTGGGCTAGTTTCATGATATTATGAGCTTCGTGTGAGACTGGAGAGTTTGATGACTGAGTGAGGCAGAGAGCCTGATTGTAATTGATAGTTATGGGATCGAGCTGCACTCCGTTGCAATTCTACTAATTTATGATAGAGCTTGGGCTGAAGGAGCTCATCCAGATTCTGTACACACCCTTAGAGATCGCAATTGATATTATTGAGGGATGAATCTTCCCTGGACACGGACCTTGTCTGAAGCACTTGATATGTGGAGATGGATCTTTTCCACAAGGCTGGATTAACCTCCTCGGTACTAGGTGACTGCTGGTTTGATCCATTCTAAGTACTCGAACCTCTAATGCTCGGGTAAATAGTGAAGGAATCTCATTCATCCCGTCATACTCACTCCTTGATAGCTGTGAAATTATGATATGAACTAAATAATATTTGTATTTATCTTTAACTATTTTTTTCCGGGAAATCTAGAACATATTTTATGTATGAATCTTTAATTATGGAGAAGATATGCAAATCCCTGCATGCTTTTCTCCTTTTTGATAATCTTTATCCACCATCGAATAACCAAACCAAGAAAAGGATAAATTAAATGATGAAATGGATCGGCTTGTACTTTACAATGAAATTAAAAAATAGCCAGCTTTATAAGTGTTCATTCAAAAATAGCCACAATTTTAAAAGTATTCGAAATTGTTAATGATAAATTTAAACGAAAGCACTGTTCAATATATAGAAAAATACTCCAATACAATAAACTGGAGCTCCAATATATTATACTGGAGTTATAGTATAATATACTTGTCCAGCATAATATATTAAAGATTGGAGCACAAGTGCTCCAATCTCCAGTATATTATACTGGAACTTTTCATGTGTTGGAGTTCCAACATAATATGCTGGAAGTTCATACACATGTGTAACAATTCCAATATATTGTGCTAGAACTTTCCGTGTTGCGACAAAATAGTGGCTATTTTTTAATGACTTTGTAAATGCTGGTTATTTTTGAATCCGAAAACTGCCTAGCCCATGCTATTTTTACGTAGAATTTTACATGGGCAAAGTGCATCAATAGCCATTTTTAAATCCGCTATTTAAAATATATCCGTAATTTATAATGTATTTAAATATTAGTCAATTCGCCCCAACTTTAGGACTAAGTATGCTGAAGGTGCTAATTTGAAATTCAACACTAAGTGCCTTGAAGTTCTAAACTACTAATTTCAAATTCAAGGCATATGATTCAAACTTCAAGATATAGTTTTAAACTCTAGGATACGATGTCCTGAAATTTGAATTTTGAGGTTTAAACTCTAGGACGTTGTATCCTGAAGCTTGAGTGAAATTGGTTAATCTTTAACTATATTATAAACTATGAATATATTATAACTAGTATGTTTAAAAGTGACTGCCTGGTGTCATTTCCACATTTTGCGTTTGGCCACTTTAATTTCGCCTTTGGTAATAATTTTGACAAGATTGTTAATAAGTTCCTTGAGTTTTTTCTTTTAAACTGAAACAAAATTTTCAGCTTAGACCATAAAAGGGAGAAGTGGAATTGGAATTAATAATAAAGTGATTGTTAGAATGCTATTGGGATTTGGTAATTTGTCAACAACCTTTTTTTAATAAACCGACCCTTGTAGAAATGTAGGATCATAGTTCATTTTTTCTTCCATCTTTTTCAAAACAATATAAACAGTGAACAAGAATAATTTCTCCTAATAATTAGCAAAAAAAGTGGTATTTACTGAGTCAATAATATATGTATAGGCTTGAAACTGATAATTCTAGAGAAGAGTTAGGCAGTAGTGGAGTTAGGCAGTAGTGGACGACTTCGTGCTTTAGAATAAACAATAGATGAAAGTGAAAAAAAGGAGGAGAGAACTACAAATATAAGACTGTTATGAATAATTTTACAACATTGGATGATACATTGGATACTACATTGGATGCCCATGTTGTGAATAATTGAAATATTAAATCTCCTATTTTATGTCAATCTTCTTTGCTTTTTATGCCTATAAAAGGCCATGTAATTGCAATGGAAAAATACACCAAAGTGAAAGAACAAAACTCTTCTCCCTTTTTTCTATCTCTTCTTATTTACATTTTACTGCATTGCTTTTATTTTACAACACGTTATCAGCACGAAGCTCTAATTTTATTCTTAACTCTCGTTAAGTTGAGCCATATTTGATTAAGGTATGTATCATTATAATAATTTTTTTATCGCAGTACATATCATATGTTTAACTCTTACAACCCAAATTTTTCTTTGCAATATTTGATAATTTACATAATTCATGTTGTTGTTCTCTTCTTTTTTTCGTCTGTTTCACATTTTTGTTTATCATGTATGCATATGTACGTTGTGTATACATTATATATTCACTACAACTAATAACATGTTCAAAGTTGAGTATTTATTTTAGTACTTCACTTATTTGTTGTCAACATTACTTTGATATTTAAATTTCTAATTAAATTCATGCACATTACTAATAATTGCATTTCCATTTGTTTAAATATTCTAACAACGAGAAATGAACTGATAAGTAATAATTTTATAGTTTAATTGCTTTATATTTATTGGGACATAAATAATGTTACTCACGTTCAATTCTATTAACACATATATATCAATAATATAAAGTGAAAAGCTTCTACTTTATGATAAAAAATAAAATAAAATAAAATAGTAGATTGTTAACATGATATAGTTCTATTTTTATTTCTTTTATCTAAATCGTTTTGTTATCATTAATTATTTAATTATTTCTCTAACTTATTCATCTTTTATGATAGTTTTCACTATGTCAAACTTATCAAAACTTGAATTTGTTGCACTTGACATCACCGGGAGGAACTATTTATCATGGGTTCTTGATGCTGAAATTCACCTTGACGCTAAAGGTCTTGGAAATACTATTATACAAGGAAATGAAGCATCAAATCGGGATAAAGCAAATGCCATGATTTTTCTTCGTCATCATCTACATGAAGGGTTAAAAACTGAATATTTAACCGTAAAAGATCCACTTGAATTATGGATTAGTTTAAAGGATCGATATGACCACCTAAAACTTACGGTATTACCGAAAGCTCGGTATGAGTGGATACATTTAAGGTTGCAAGACTTTAAAACCGTAAGTGAGTATAATTCTGCTATCTTTAAAGTAAGTTCTCTATTAAAATTATGTGGAGACACTATCACAGATGAGGACTTATTGGAAAAAACATTTTCTACTTTTCACGCTTCAAATGTGGTGCTACAACAACAATACCGTGAAAAAGGTTTTAAGAAATATTCCGAGTTAATCACATGCCTACTCGTGGCTGAGCAGAATAATACTCTGTTAATGAAAAATCATGAAGCCCGTCCCACTGGGTCAGCTCCATTTCCGGAAGTGAATGCCGTAGCAACATATGATAGGTTTGAAAGAAAACAAAATAATTACCGTGGTCGTGGACATGGTCGTAAACGTGGACGTGGCAGGGGGCGAAATAATTATCGTCATTATGGTGGAAATAAATTGGAGAACAATAAGGGTTCTCAAATTAATCATTCAAAAGGTAAAGCTAGTATGTGTCACCGATGTGGTATGAGAGGTCATTGGGCACGCATTTGTCGTACGCCAGAGCATTTTGTTAAACTTTATCAAGCCTCTCTCAGGAAAAGGAAAAATAATGTGGAGGCACACTTGACCTTTCAAAATAATGATGATGAAGCAAGTCCCTCAAATAAATATGATTCTAAGGCACATCTTGCATATAAAGATGATGATTTTGAAGGCCTAACAAATATTACTCATTTAGAAGTTGGAGACTTCTTCGAGGATATTGACTGAAGAACTAATCATCTTACTGGGGAATGAAGCTATAAAAGTTGTTATTTTTATGTTTGCAACTAGTTTATTTTTCTTGAGTGTATTTTCCTAATGCATCATGTGTTGCTAGTTTTCTACATTCCTAATGTATTTCTTAATGTTTTTTTTGGCTTGACTTTCATATTTCTTATAATGTATTATTTGTCCTTTCTTTTTTTATGAAGAATATGAGCATTCCCCAGTCTTCAGTTGGACTCAAGATTAATAAAGATGATATATGTCTTCTGGATAGTGCTACAACACACACTATTATAAAAGATAAGAGATATTTCTCTTATTTGGTAATGAAAGAAGCGGATGTTAATACAATATCCGGTAGTACAAGATTAATTGAAGGTTCTGGAAGAGCCAATTTATTACTACCAGGAGGAACAAATTTGGCTATTGATGAAGCACTATATTGTAGTAAATCTCAAAGAAACTTATTAAGTTTCAAAGATATTCGCCAAAATGGCTATCATATTGAGACTACCAATAATGAAAAGATTGAATATCTTTATATTACTACAATAATGTCCGGTAAGAAATATGTGCTTGAAATGTTACCTGCTCTTTCCTCCGACTTGTACTATACAAGTATTAGCAGGATTGAAATACATGCCGTAGTAAATGAGAAGTTTACTAATCAAGATAATTTTATTATTTGGCATGACCGATTGGGCCATCCTGGTTCTAATATGATGCGTAAAATAATTGAGAATTCACATGGACATGCAATGAAGAATCAAAAGATTCTTCAATTTAAGGAATTCTCTTGTGCTGCATGTTCTCAAGGAAAATTAATTATTAGACCATCAACTATTAAAGTTAAGATGGAATCCCCGCATTTCTGGAACGTATACAGGGTGATATATGTGGGCCCATTCACCCTCCATGTGGACCATTCAAATATTATATGGTTTTGGTAGATGCATCTACAAGATGGTCACATGTGTGTTTACTATCAACTCGCAATATGACATTTGCGAGATTGTTGGCTCAAATAATAAAGTTAAGAGCACAATTTCCAGATTATGCAATTAAGACAATTCGTCTTGACAATGCTGGTGAGTTTACATCCCAAGCCTTTAATGATTATTGTATTTCAACCTGGGATAACAATTGAGCATCCGGTTGCTCATGTTCATACACAAAATGGTCTAGCAGAATCATTGATCAAACGCCTCCAATTAATTTCTAGACCAATGCTTATGAGAACAAAACTTCCCATTTCAGTATGGGGTCATGCTATTTTGCACGCAGCAACACTTGTGCGGATAAGGCCCACAAGTTATCATAAAGTCTCCCCATTGCAGTTGGCTTTTGGTCGGGAGCCAAATATTTCCCATCTTAGGATCTTTGGTTGTGCGACATATGTTCCAATTGCTCCACCACAACGCACAAAGATGGGTCCCCAAAGAAGGTTGGGGATATATGTTGGATATGAATCTCCTTCTATTATAAAATATCTAGAGCCAATGACTGGAGATTTATTTACGGCAAGATTTTCTGATTGCCATTTTGATGAATCAGTATATCCAACATTAGGGAGAGAAAATAAGCAGCTGAAAATGAAGATAGATTGGAATGCATTATCACCGTCTCATTTAGATCCTCGAACAAATCAATGTGAACAAGAGGTTCAAAAGATTATTCATTTGCAAAATATTGCAAATCAATTGCCATATGCATTCACTAACCTACCAAGGGTGACTAAGTCACATATTCCAGCTGCTAATGCTCCAATTCGAGTTGATATCCCGGAAGGACAATTAATTAAAGCAAATGAGCCTAAGCCTTGCTTGAAACGTGGTAGACCAATCGGTTCTAAAGACAAAAATCCTCGAAGAAGAAAAGGAGCAAGTGATCAAAGTAAACATAACACAGAGGTAGTGGCTCAAGAAGAGCCCCAAGATGTAACAAATGATAAGACCTTGGGGGAGGTCCAGGTACCTGAAAATAATAAAAACGAAGAGATATCAATAAGTTACGTCTCAACCGGGAAAAGATGGAACCGAAATAATATTGTTATCGATAACATTTTTGCTTATAATGTTGCTATTGAAATAATGCAACAAGATGAGGATCTTGAACCAAAATCCGTCAATGAATGTAGACAGAGAAATGATTGGCCAAAATGGAAAGACGCTATCCAGGCAGAGTTAACTTCACTTGGAAAACGTGAAGTCTTCGGACCCATAGTTCGAACGCCTGAAGGCATAAAGCGAGTAGGGTATAAATGGGTTTTTGTGCGAAAACGAAATGATAAAAATGAAGTCGTTAGATATAAAGCACGACTTGTGGCACAAGGGTTTTCCCAAAGGCCTGGAATTGATTATATGGAGACATATTCTCCTGTAGTGGATGCTATCACCTTCAGGTATCTCATAAATATGGCAGTGTAAGAAAAACTTGATATGCATCTAATGGATGTTGTTACAGCCTATTTGTATGGATCATTAGACAACGAAATTTTTATGAAAGTACCTGAGGGATTTAAAGTGCCAGAAGCATATAAAGGTTTTCAAGAAACTTGTTCAATAAAGCTTCAGAAATCTTTGTACGGATTGAAACAATGAGGTCGTATGTGGTACAATCGTCTGAGTGAATACTTGTTGAAAGAAGGGTACAAGAATGATCCAATTTGTCCCCGTGTCTTTATAAAAAGGTCTGGATCTGAATTTGTTATAATCGCCGTATATGTTGATGATTTAAATATCATTGGAACTCCTGGGAGCTTCCAAAAACAGTAGACTGTTTGAAGAAAGAATTTGAAATGAAAGATCTTGGAAAGACAAAATTTTGTCTTGGTCTACAAATTGAGTATATGAAAGATGGAATATTTGTCCATCAATCAACATACACCGAAAAGATTTTAAAGCGACTCTATATGGATAAAGCACATCCATTGAGTACCCCGATGGTTGTAAGATCACTTGATATAAAGAAAGATCCATTCCGACCTCATGAAAATGAAGAAGAGCTTCTTGGTGCCGAAGTACCATATCTTAGTGCAATTGGGGCATTAATGTATCTTGCTAATAATTCCCGACCAGATATAGCTTTCTCGGTAAGCTTATTGGCAAGATTTAGTACTTCGCCAACACAAAGACACCGGAATGGTATTAAACATATATTTAGATACCTCAAAGGGACCATTGATATGGGTTTATTTTATTCAAATGAATCCAAGCCATCATTGATTGGTTATGCAGATGCAGGATATTTGTCTGATCCACACAAAGGTCGATCTCAGACAGGCTATTTATTTACAAGTGGAGGTACAGCCATATCATGGCGTTCGACAAAACAAACTATGGTTACTACTTCTTCAAATCATGCAGAGATAATAGCCATTCATGAAGCAAGTCGAGAATGCGTTTGGTTAAGATCTATAACTCAACACATTCAGCAAACATGTGGTCTTTCTTCGAAAGAGAATATTCCAACAATATTGTATGAAGACAATGATGCATGCATAGCTCAATTGAAAGGAGGATATATCAAAGGAGATCGAACAAAACACATTTCACCAAAATTCTTTTTCACTCATGATCTTCAGAAGAGTGGTGAAATAGATGTACAACAAGTTCGTTCAAGTGATAATTTGGCTGATCCGTTCACTAAGGCATTACCAACCTCAATATTTGAAAAGCTGATATATAAGATTGGAATGCGTCGTCTTCGAGACATTAAGTGATTTTTCATCAGGGGGAGTAAGTACATGCTGCACTCTTTTCCTTAACCAAGGTTTTGTCCCACTGGGTTTTCCTTAGTAAGGTTTTTAATGAGGCAGCAATCAATGTATATTATAAATAACTATGTACATCCCATTTTTTTTTGTAAGTTCTTAGTGAGACACATTATGTTACATGGACATCCAAGGGGGAGTGTTATGAATAATTTTACAACATTGGATGCTACATTGGATACTACATTGGATGCCCATGTTGTGAATAATTGAAAGATTAAATCTCCTATTTTATGTCAATCTTCTTTGCTTTTTATGCCTATAAAAGGCCATGTAATTGCAATGGAAAAATACACCAAAGTGAAAGAACAAAACTCTTCTCCCTTCTTTCTATCTCTTCTTATTTGAATTTTACTGCATTGCTTTTATTTTACAACAAAGACTTCTTTCTTAAAATTTTATAGGCTAAGAAATTATGGGGAAGGGCTTTTTTAATTAACCAGAATAGATGTCCACCAAACTGTATAATTGAAAATAGCCGGATAATATATAATCTATGCATAATATAAATAAAATTATATAAAATTAGTATATAATTTTGCACCTATCACTCTTTTGATTGATAGCAAACAGAACTTAAAAATCTATTGATAGAGTCCGAAACAAAAGAGAAAACGTTATAACCTTATACTTAGTGAATGCAGTAATTTTTTTTATAAATTAGAAGTAGATTTTACAATGAATTTGTAAGATTTTCTATCTATATAATTTGAATGAATTTTAAATGATAATTTAGAAAGTATTTCTTTAGTGACAATCAAAACTCAAGAATGTGTATATGCAAAAAAGAAGAAGAGAGAAAGTGAAACTTAATTGTATACTTTATTAACATAATATTAATAACAAGTTCATAAATGAAATATTCTATCTATAATTTTAATAAACTTAAATGATATAATTTATAATAAACATATAAAAAACTATAGTTAAATCACTTGGGTAAAATGAATAAATTATATATAATAATAAAAAAATTACCTCTAGAAGGGATTGAAAATGTCAAGGGCAAATTAGGCATTATATAGGATAGGAGCATGCTAATGTTTATTGGTCAAAGTTGGAGGAGGAGTTTGATTTATAAAGCAAAATTGGGGATGTAAATAATTTTCACAAAAAACGATCGTATAAAATAAGATTATTCACGACTAGTAATGAGAGGCGGAGTTACATGGTCCAAAAGAATTTAATTGAATCTCTTTTCTCCAAAATTATACATCGCAAATAGGATATATCATTGCACATACAAATACAAAGATTTCTTTTATTATTTTAGTTATAAAGGGTGTGTTTGGTACGAAGGAAAATATTTTCTAATTTTCTCATATTTGATTGGCTTATATGTTTTGGAAAATATTTTTCTTATTAATTTATTTTTCTCCAATTGGAGGAAAATATTTTCCTTATCAAAAGAAGGGAAAACATTTTCCAAAGCTCCTTCTCAACCTTTGTCACTTTCCCCAACCAACCCCACCCCCTTTCCAAAAAAGGGTTTTTTTTTTTTTTTAAATTTCAGATTTTCCGTTACTATCCACCCTACTACCCCTCCATCCTCCTCCCTCCCCCCCCCTTCCCCCTCAAAAAAATATTTTTTTCACCTTAAATTTTATTTTTTATAATTTCAAATTTCTTTTTTTTTCATTTTTCTGCACCACCCACCCCCACCTCCCACCCCCACCTCCCACCCTACACATTTTTTTTACTTTATTTTTTGTAATTTTTTTTTATTTTTATTTTTTTGTTTTACTGTCCCCCTCCGCCTCCCCCAACCCCCCCCTTCCCCCGAAAAGATATTTAAAATATATTTTGCAGCTTTTAATTGTATTATTTATCGATTTAAAGACTCAAAATTTTACAAGTTCCAAAATTATGAGTTCAGAGGTTTATGTGTTTGAAAGTTTACGGGTTTAGAAATTATAAAGCTTATGGGTTCGAAAATACGGGATTTTTGTGTTAAAAAGTAAAGCATCACATTAGTTACTTTAGATTGTGCCAATTTTTAGAGACTTCGGGAAGGGGTGAAGGAGGGAGAGGGTGGGGGGAGGTGTGAGGGGAAGAGGTGAGGAGAGTTGGATAAAAAATATTTTCCTAAAAAAAAAACTATTTTCTACTCTCTAACCAACAATAGAAAATATTTTTCACTTACCAACCAAACAAGAGAAATTAAGTGATAAAATTACTCATTTTTTATGAAAACATTTTCCATCATACCAAATACAACCATAGAGGACTAAAAAAGTAGTTTGGGTTGTTGGTTCAAATACATTCTTGTATGATTCAACTCATACATTCGTTGTATTGACTCTGGTTCAAGTGCGTTAGAAGCACTACTGTAACACGCACAATAAAATGGGTACTTTAGGAGGGATGAGTTTCTTCATCACAACAACAAATTAACATATCGTAGAACATTCATTTCTATACTTAGAAACAAACATTGTGGCTCGTCCAATATCCAAAGATGACGAAGGTTGCTGTTTTCTATTGTCTTCTTGTAATAATTCTCATGTTATCAATGGATGACTTGTGTCTACAAAGCCAAGCCAGGACCTTAGACTTGTCCCCTATCAAATCCGAAGGTAAATGTTAGTTAAAGTGTACGACCAACTGATCATTAAAAAAGTATAAGTTTTTAGAAATAAGTTTATTTTTATCTATTTATTATATTTTCAACGATGTTTATTCCTATGTCAGAAGAAGATAGGAATGATTTAATCCGAGGCCGCAGTAATAGGGTGACTTGGGGCAATGCCAATCCTCCACCTATACCAAATATGAGAAGTCATTAGTATGGTTCTAAGAGACCTTTAATTTACTGATTTCATTAATTTTTCTTTCTTCTTCTTTTATTTTATTCTTGAAAAATAACTACCTTCATGCGCACGCAGTGGATGTCGTGACAATTGCTTTTAGGGCTTGCTGAGGATGGGCATTGGGATGAGATGGAACAAAATGGCATCTACAGGCTGTTTGGGTGTTTGGGTGGTGTGTTCCTATATTATATACTACTATTTTATTGTTATATTAAATAAAATATTTTATGTTTGTTACTTAAAATATATTATATTGTATTGTTAAATTCATTGATATTTAACCATACAAAGAGTACGTTTTATGTGAGCATCTATTTGATGTGGTGGAATTGTTACATTATTTTTCATTTTCATGTTACACCTACTGTTAATTGGTAATATCATTTATAGGTGTTTATCGGGCGGGTTGGGATGGGCTGAACGGGAAAAATCCCAGCCCGTTCAGTTAGGGGGCGGGCTGTTAGCGGGTTGGGGACAACTGGCTCTTAGCGAATTGGAGTTTTGCGGGTTTTTGTGGGCCCGTACGGATTCAGGCTTAAACATGCTTGGGCCCGGGCTCCAGTTATTTTTTTTTTGAAAATTAAATTTTATTTTTTTATTCAATGTTATTGATAGATAAATATTTACAAAATTTTAAGGGTTAGAATTAAACTTTGAAGTTTAAAGTTTAAAGTTTTAAATTAAAAATTATAAAATTGAAAATTTGAAATTAGAAACTTAAAAAGTAAGTGGCTATAAAAAATAGTTAATAAGACCAATTGGCAAGTTCAAACTATATTCTTCATACTTCAAATTATTATGTGTAGCTCATAAACACAAGTGTCAATATCAAGAGTTTCAATTAGTCCAATATCCATATAAGTATATAAAGCTCTAATTAATTGGTGACACTTTATCATTTTGCTTGTACTGTTTAAAATAGCACCAATTAGATAAATGTAGGAAATTTGGTAGAAATACTTTTTATACTTATCTAGCATAGATTCAACAACAGTAGCATATCCTTTTTTCTGCTTCAAATTACGCCGTAAAAGAGAAATTTCAGCAACATGAACCAAATCATTTGAAATTGTAGGATAATAAGCTCGAGAAAACTCAAGTGTAGCCACATAAAATTTTTGTAAAAATTGTACAACATCATAAATGACATCTCAAGTTCTAAATGTTAACAAACAGTTAGGATCGGTACAATGAGAATTAGCAACTTCAGTTATAGGCATTCTTTATTTATAACAACATCTTAAGATCAAATACGTATAACTCCACCCAGTAACTATTTCTTCAAGCATGAGTCTTGGTATTAGTCCATAGTGCTCATATTTTTCCTTAAATGCATTTAATCTAGCACTTCTATTATTTTCATAAATTACACCAACAACTCTCCAAACTAAAGTAATTTCATCTCTAAATAATTCAAGGTCACTCTTCACAATCAAGTTATAAATATGTACATGCATATCTACCATGAAATATTTCAGGAAGTGGTGAGTGTAGATTCAATTTTAATATTGCAATAGCAGCATGTTGTTAGAAGCATTATTAAATGAGAGACATAAAACTTTTTCTGCATGATTATAAAATATAGCAATTTCATGTATAGTATTACATATAAATGCACCAGTATGACTTTGATCTTCATCATATTTAAAAGCAATAATACATTTTTGCATAAAAAAATTTATCTGTCTAATGGCATGTACCAATCAAATAATCATTTTCGTTTACAGCACGACCAATATCAGAAATAAGAGAAACTTTACAAGGAAGACTTGCGAACAAATAACGTATATATATCTAATATAGTCCAGAAAGCTTAAAGATATTAGCTCTACAAGTAATTCTAGGAATACCTTTAAACACAGTCTTATAAATTCATTGAATATAAGTAATAAGAAACGGTGAAGAAGCAAAACTAAAAGGTAAACAACCTAAAACAATTATTTTAGCTAATTTTTCCCGATCTTTCTAAATATCGTATTTCCAAATAACCCCCCCAGTACTCGAGTTAAGATTTTGTTGCCCACATGACTCATCTACTCCCCAATCAAGAGGGCGTTTCTCTTCCATATGCCTACGAAGTTGACCCTTTCTTCCACACTTATCGGGCTCATGCTTATAATATTCACTACAAATTTTATATTTTAAATAATTGTTATGATCTTCTAGTCTTTCGAAAAACATCCAACACTTAATTACTTCTTAATTGTCAATTCTTCTTAATAGGGAGAGGAGGCCTACTTGTTGTACCCTACATTTTGAGTTTGACTAGCATTACCAAGTGTAGGTGGTGGTGTTTTAAGATTGATTGAATATCATCTAACAATCATCTAAATCATCATCTACACCATAATTTTCTTGCATTCACTCATAATCTACATTTAAATTTTTAGGTGAACATTCATAAATGTGTGTAAGCTACTAGAAGAACCAACACCACCTCTTGTGCGTTTTGAAGTTTTTTTACTACCACCTCGACTAGTGCACGTTTTTTTTGCCGCTCTAAGTAAATCCATTATATAAATTAAAGCAAGAAATTAAATTAAGAAACTAAATTAATAAATTAAATAAATAATTTTAAATAATAAAATAAGTGTACACCAAATAAGATAAAGAGATGGAACGAGTGTACCGAAATTCTAGATACCGCACTAATTTTGAATTTTTGATATAAAAGATCAAACGTCAATTGATAGACCGAAACTTGATAGTTGATACTTTATACTTGAATACCTGATAACACACTTCACTTGAATAATAGATATTTGATAATAATAATTTTGTAATGACTAAACCGTGATGATCCGGCCCGTTGTCACGTGAGTTACCGCCTCGTTTCCTCCATTTTCTACTTCCTTATGTTTCATTATAGGAGTCTTGGGTGAATGAGTTGAATTGGATTTGTTTTAGATGGAAACGAGACACTTAGTCTCTTAAAGGAAGGCTTGTTTTGGAAAAGTTAATCGGGTGTTGACTAGTGAGTTAAAGGATTTGGATGTGATTTTCGGTGATTCGGTTAGCTTCGAGGGATGATTTGTGACTTAGGAGTTTGATCATAATTGATTTTGGAGGTCTGGTGTAGAATTAGGCTTGAATTGGTGAACTTAGTATTTTGGTGAATTCCGGTTGATAGGTGAGATTATATATGATCCGAGGGTCGGAATGAGATTGCAAAAGTTGGTGTAGCTTCGTTAGATGATTTTGGATGTGTGTGAAAAATTTCAGATCATTTAGGAGGTGTTTTGGTTAGGTTTTTGATAAAATGCGTAATTCGAAAGTTTTGGAAGAACTTAGGCTTGAATCCGATGTAACATAATGGGTTTTGGTGTTATTTTGGTATTTCGATGATTGGAGCAAGTTTGAATGATGTTTTAGAATGGGTTGACTTTGGTTGAGGTCCCGGGGGCATCTGTGTGATTTCGGATGGCCATCGGGATGATTTTCGGACTTGAAGAAAACACTGTACAAAATTCGAAAAATACTAGAATTCACCTTTTAGTATTAATTAACTATAAAATTGATCATATTAAGTAATCTTAATTTGTTCATTGAAAATACTAATATGGCTAACTAGGCTCTTTACTCCAAAGACAACTTTAAAATAAAAATATTAATTCTTTTTTTATATTTAAAAATAATAATACTATGAACTGCATATAAAAAGGGCAAAAAATCAAATAAAATGGACGGAAGGGAGTAACATTTTTCAAGTTACATTCATGTTCAAATAATGCGGAAAACGCCTAAGAATAAATCCATAGTCCACAATCCACAGGTGAAACTTGGATTTTTTTCAATTGTTTAAAAATTGGGTTCAGATGTCGGAAAGTTGTTATTCTATGTTCACATTTCAATTCTTTGACTGGAAATCTCCATTCAATATATGTAAAAGTTGTCGAGATTTGACTCAAGTTGTGGGAACGACGCGTAACGAAATGGGTATTTTAAGTGATAAATTGCATGTGTATTTCTTCCTCGCAAAGACACTCATTTCTGAACATAACGCAAAAACTGTGACAGCTCAAGAAATGAAGAATATTGCTGCGTTCGACATATTTTTAATTTTTCTTATTTTATCAATGGATACATTGTGTTTGCGAGGCGAATCCAGGATCTTAGAGTTAGACTTATCGCCTGTCAAATTCAATGAGAATATGAGTCATGTCCGAGGTCGGAGTAACAGGCAGCTGTTCAAACCTAATCCTTCGCCTATGGCAAATTCTCGTAAACATCAGATCGGATCTAGTCCACCACCCATTATGAAATAACAAGTTTTCATTTTGCAATACTTTTTAGTCTCAAAAATTGTGAAACAAATTGTCAGATCATTTGATAAGCCTAACGGGAAATTTGTTCTCAAAGTATATATGGATATTACTCCGGCTTGTAATTTGTATGGCCAGCTGATCACTGATTTATTTTTATGAATAATTTTTTTTTTCCTTCTAACTGCGTACTTCCTTAGATCTATTTGAATACATAATAAAAATGAATTGAAACCTTAAACTGCACTTTAGTGAATTATAACTTGCTACTTGTAGAAAACTGCTGGAATTGGAATGCAATGCCTTCAATAATTTAATCCTCCAGATGAAAACAACAACCCTGTAAATCACCCACACCTCATACCCATCTGTACAATATAAAGAAAGACTTTATCAACCATGACTATCATCATAAAGCTTTTGGGATAAGACTAGGCTATATGTAACTGAGAGAGAAAATACACGGGCTATGGAGACCAGCAGAGACCCTAAATCTGATAGATTTGGGTAATTATTTTACGTTATGAAGATTCACTCACAAGAAATCTACAATAAAGCCACACAACAGGCTCCATGGTTCGTTATGTTACAATATCTATCAATCTGACAATTGGAACCAAAGTTTAATTCATATGATGCAAAGTCAATCACAACCAGAATATGGATATGCCTACAAGACGTACCGACTTAATTCTACGACTTAACAATTCCAAAAAGAATCAACCAAATGCTGGGAACACTATTCAAAATCGACAACTGCACATCCCAAGCAATTAGAAGACAATATGTTAGACTATGCATTCTAAACCCCCCCCCCCCCCGAAATTTCTACCAATATCAGTGTTACCGGGAATTGTGATGACCCAAAGGGTCAACTTATGTTTTACAACTCGATTTAGTGTTCCTAAGCCTTCAAATCCTCATTTTATTCCTCCTCGATTTGCATGCGCAATTCAGACGTGTTACTAGAAAGCTTTTATATTGAAAGTTGATGAAAATAATAATTTTTGAAAGTTCATTTAGTTGACTTAGGTCAGTGTTTTGAGTAAACACACCTGGACTCATATTTTAACAGTCCCGGTAGGTCCGTATCGAATTATGGGACCATGGGGTATGCTCGAAATCGAATTCCAAGGTTCGTAGCTCAAAAAATAGAGATTTGATAAAAATTAAAAGTGTGAAAGTCTAATGGTATAAGAATATGGTTAATGTTTGATCTTGTTGGTATCTGGTCCGCTTTTTGGTTCTGAAGCCCAGTAGAGGTTCATTATGATATTTAAGACTTGTATGTGAAATTTGATGAGGAACGGAGTTAGTTTGACGTGATTCGGACATCTGGTTGAGAAAATAGAACCGTTAAAGCGTCCTTGGGAATTTCTTTTCATTTGATCCAAATTTATAGTTCTAGGTGTTATTTTGGCGATTTGATCACGCGAGCAAGTTCGTACGATATTTAAGACTTGTTTGCATGTTTGGTTTGGAGCCCCGATGTAACGACCCGGCCGGTCGTTTTACTTTTAGAACCCCATTCCCCTAAATAAAATTTCTTGTGCTTTCTTTAGCTAATTTACGACTTGCGGAGATGGTTGGTTCGGGATTTGGAAGGTTTGGTTGATATAACCTCACTTGATTTCTTAAATTTTTCTTAAAAGGCCAAGTTTGACTTTGGTCAACATTCCTAGCAAACGGACCTGGATTGTTTTGATGCTCTCGGAGGGTCCGTTATGGGACCTGGGCGTATGCCCGGAATCAAATTCCGAGGTCCCTAGCCCAAGTAATAAATTTTTAACAAAAATTGTTAAAACTGAAATTTCAAGGATTTAAGGAAGCTAATTAATGATTGATCACATTGGTATCAGGCTCGTATGTTGGTTCCGGAGCCCAGTACATGTCCAATATAGCATTTAGGACTTGCCCTCAAAATTTGGTATCAATCCGAGTAGTCTAAGTGTGTTTCGGCTCGTTATAAGTGAATTGAGAACTTTAAGTTCAAAAGTTTGATCCAATTGGTTTTAGGGGTGATTCTTAGAATTAGCGTTGTTTCGTGCTATCCGAAGGTTCGAGCAAGTCTGTTTCATGATTTTAGACTTGTTGTTATGCTCGGGCGCTGCCCGAGAGCCCCGAGTGTCAATCAGAAGAGGTTCGAGTGAAGTTGGAAAATTTGAGAAGTCCTGAAGCTTCAACTGCTGTCACAACCGCACCTGCGGTTGGTCAGCTGTAAGTGCGAGACTGCTGAAGCGGTCGAGGCCTCGCAGATATGGCCCAGGGCTGGCCAGGCAAAACCGCAGAAGTGGCTGTGTAGAATCGGCTGCAAGACCGCAGAAGTGGTCCCAACCCATTTGGCCAATTCCGCAGATTCGACCTCCTTCTCGCAGAAGCGAGTCCGGAGATGCGGTCCCCCGACCGCAAATGCAAAAATCACTGAACGTGGAACCAAAGTTTAATTCATATGATGCAAAGTCAATCACAACCAGAATATGGATATGCCTACAAGACGTACCGACTTAATTCTACGACTTAACAATTCCAAAAAGAATCAACCAAATGCTGGGAACACTATTCAAAATCGACAACTGCACATCCCAAGCAATTAGAAGACAATATGTTAGACTATGCATTCTAAACCCCCCCCCCCGAAATTTCTACCAATATCAGTGTTACCGGGAATTGTGATGACCCAAAGGGTCAACTTATGTTTTACAACTCGATTTAGTGTTCCTAAGCCTTCAAATCCTCATTTTATTCCTCCTCGATTTGCATGCGCAATTCAGACGTGTTACTAGAAAGCTTTTATATTGAAAGTTGATGAAAATAATAATTTTTGAAAGTTCATTTAGTTGACTTAGGTCAGTGTTTTGAGTAAACACACCTGGACTCATATTTTAACAGTCCCGGTAGGTCCGTATCGAATTATGGGACCATGGGGTATGCTCGAAATCGAATTCCAAGGTTCGTAGCTCAAAAAATAGAGATTTGATAAAAATTAAAAGTGTGAAAGTCTAATGGTATAAGAATATGGTTAATGTTTGATCTTGTTGGTATCTGGTCCGCTTTTTGGTTCTGAAGCCCAGTAGAGGTTCATTATGATATTTAAGACTTGTATGTGAAATTTGATGAGGAACGGAGTTAGTTTGACGTGATTCGGACATCTGGTTGAGAAAATAGAACCGTTAAAGCGTCCTTGGGAATTTCTTTTCATTTGATCCAAATTTATAGTTCTAGGTGTTATTTTGGCGATTTGATCACGCGAGCAAGTTCGTACGATATTTAAGACTTGTTTGCATGTTTGGTTTGGAGCCCCGATGTAACGACCCGGCCGGTCGTTTTACTTTTAGAACCCCATTCCCCTAAATAAAATTTCTTGTGCTTTCTTTAGCTAATTTACGACTTGCGGAGATGGTTGGTTCGGGATTTGGAAGGTTTGGTTGATATAACCTCACTTGATTTCTTAAATTTTTCTTAAAAGGCCAAGTTTGACTTTGGTCAACATTCCTAGCAAACGGACCTGGATTGTTTTGATGCTCTCGGAGGGTCCGTTATGGGACCTGGGCGTATGCCCGGAATCAAATTCCGAGGTCCCTAGCCCAAGTAATAAATTTTTAACAAAAATTGTTAAAACTGAAATTTCAAGGATTTAAGGAAGCTAATTAATGATTGATCACATTGGTATCAGGCTCGTATGTTGGTTCCGGAGCCCAGTACATGTCCAATATAGCATTTAGGACTTGCCCTCAAAATTTGGTATCAATCCGAGTAGTCTAAGTGTGTTTCGGCTCGTTATAAGTGAATTGAGAACTTTAAGTTCAAAAGTTTGATCCAATTGGTTTTAGGGGTGATTCTTAGAATTAGCGTTGTTTCGTGCTATCCGAAGGTTCGAGCAAGTCTGTTTCATGATTTTAGACTTGTTGTTATGCTCGGGCGCTGCCCGAGAGCCCCGAGTGTCAATCAGAAGAGGTTCGAGTGAAGTTGGAAAATTTGAGAAGTCCTGAAGCTTCAACTGCTGTCACAACCGCACCTGCGGTTGGTCAGCTGTAAGTGCGAGACTGCTGAAGCGGTCGAGGCCTCGCAGATATGGCCCAGGGCTGGCCAGGCAAAACCGCAGAAGTGGCTGTGTAGAATCGGCTGCAAGACCGCAGAAGTGGTCCCAACCCATTTGGCCAATTCCGCAGATTCGACCTCCTTCTCGCAGAAGCGAGTCCGGAGATGCGGTCCCCCGACCGCAAATGCAAAAATCACTGAAGCAGTGAGCTTCATTTAATACGAGCTCTAGCCATTTTTAACCATTTGGCACTCGGGTATTGAGAAATTTTGGAGATCTTGAGAGGGGATTTTCACCTAGCATCTTGAGGTAAGTTCATCCCCCTTATTTCTAAGTTTAATACTCGAGTTTTGGGTATATTAATACCGAAAGATTAGGAGAAATCAATGGGTAAGAGAAAAACCTAGGGTTTTGATAAAACTTAGATTTTACCAAGTAATCGGTTATGAAAAAAGTAGGAATTATATATTATTGATCCTTGGGTTACAAGGAACAACTCTTTTTGAAAAATGTCGGAATCTGGGCACGTGGGCCCGGGGTCGGATTTTAGAAAACGTGTGTCTAAGGTTGGGTAATTGTTTTAATAATTATAAAATAATTTTATAATTATATACAAGGTTAGGAATTCTATATTATTGATCTTGCTAGCATCCAATTTTTCTCATAACTCCCAGTTGCCTTAGTATTCCGTCTCATACTATACTTGTGTTTGGGCAGTCAAAGAAACGTGGTCAAGTATTTCCACTCTTCTAGCACAGAACACACAATCCTGTGGCATATGAATTCTAAAGTTGAGTAGTATGTCCCCAATTGCTAATCCTTGATAAATTATCAACCATAGGTAAAATTTGAATCCTGTGTGAACCTGTGTATGTTGATGAATTCTCTTCCAACTGACTTTGGGAAACTGAGGCAACATTTGGATATATGCTCTTTGAATTTGGAATCTGCCTTGCTCCACCATGTCTGCCATTGTTGTATTGAGATTGACTTGGCACTGAGTTTGCCTGCACCAAGTCTCTCTTTGCTTATATTATCTTTCTGACCACCTAAGCTGTTCTTAGGTGTGTCCATTTTAGTAATATCCTTGTATTTTATGTAATAACTATGAGTCTATTTAATCCATAAGGTATCTTTTTTTATTGTCAATGCCTATAACTGCTCCAGAATTGCTGTTTTATTCCACATCCTCATATTGATGATGTTCAATCCCCCTACTACTTTTGGCTAGCAAATCTTGTCCCAGGCTATTAATGCTTTCCTGGAAATAGCATTTGATCCGGTCCAAAGAAAAGTTGTGTATGGCTTCTATCATCTTTATGATCTTCTTAGGCAGTAAGAACATTTGAGCCAAATAAGTCTGTTGCCAAATAACACAGACTTTATAAGTTGCACCCTTCCAGAATAGGATAGCATCCTAGCTGACCAGCAGTTCACCCTTTCAGTAATCTTCTCCACTAGTGGTAGGCATTGATTTATATTCAGCTTCTTTGCAGATAGATGAACTCCCAGGTACTTAAAAAGAATAGATCCCTATGTATAACCAATAAGATTAAGTAATAGCTCTTTGATATGTTGTTGAACACCAGCAATATGCATAGAGCTCTTATCTCTATTTGCCTGAAGTCTAGTTGCAGCAGAGAACCTATAGAAGGTTTCCTGCATTTTGGTTACTAAGGTTATGTATGCCCTCCAAAACATTAACAATTCATCAGCAAAATAAATATGAGTCGCCCCCAGTTTTTTGCATCTTGGATGGTATTTAAACTCCTTTGAAATTGACAGTTGGCTCATCTCTCTTTGTAGGTACTCCACTGCAATAACAAATAGATATGGAGACACTGGATCCCCTTGTCTAATCCCTCTCTTAGCCTGGAAAGGTTTGATAAGGCCACCATTATGTACCAAAGAATATGATATTGTTGGCACCCATTCCATTACCCAATGGATAGTTTTTTGTGGAAAGCCAAGGTCAGTGAGAATACACCTAAGAAAATGCCAATCCAATGAGTCATATGCCTTTTTAATGTCGACTTTCATCATACACCTAGGAGATAGACCTTTCCTATTATAACCCTTGAATAACTCATGGCTAAAAAGAATATTGTCAATGATACTCATTCCTTCAATAAAGACTTCCCAATGATCACCTGTCACGACCCGGATTTTCCCCCAACATCGAGATCGTGATGGCGCCTACTCGTGGTAGCTAGGCAAGCCACTGTATTCATACTATCATGCTTTTAACACAATTTTACTTGAATAAATGCGGAATGCTTTATCGAAATAGAAATAACAATTCACAAGGTGAAAATCATACTGAAATCCTCTACCCCAAGACGTGGAGTCACCAACTCACGAACTACTATGGAATACTACACATAAAAGTCTGAAAGAAATATAACATAATTCTGTTTGTCTCGGAACAAAGAGACTACAGCTAATAACATAAATAAAGAGAGAGACGCCGGGCCTGCGGACGTCTGCAAGCTACCTCGGTCTCAAATATGATTAACTCCCACGCAATCAATTTACTGCTGCTGCTGCTCCTGATCGTAACCTGGACCCGTGCAAAAACGCACAGAAGTGTAATATCAGCACAACCGACCCCATGTGCTAGTAAGTGCATGGTCTATCCCGGCGAAGTAGTGACAAGCCTAGGACCAGACACCCACATAAACCTGTGCAATTCAATATATGTACGTATACCACAGAATAACAAGAAATAACCAAGTATTAACACAATAAGGAATATCTCAAAGAATTCAACAATTAACCACAGTAAATAAATTCACAAGGAAAAACAAAATATAATGTAAACACAAGTAATATCAATTCAAGAAATAGCAAGCAGTTGCACGGCATCACCCTTCGTGCTTTTACTCTCATCCTCACCAAATAAACAAATAAAGTACACGTCATCACCCTTCGTGCTTTTACTCTCATCCTCACATCCATAGTACGGCATGATCCTTCGTACATGGTTCAATAACAGGGCACGACATGATCCTTCGTGCATAATCAATAAAACATGGCACGGCATTAACCTTCGTGCATAAATAAATAAACATGGCACGGCATCACCCTTCGTGCATTATCACTCTTCCTCACCCAAATAACAATCACAATTAAGGGCAAAGAAAGAAGCAGCAATTCATAAAGTGTCCCAACAAGGGCAATTAATAATCATCTTCACAACAAGTACCGACAAGGGAGAACAATAACAATTCATCTGTAATATATATCTCAAAATAATCATTTTCCAATGACTCACGGTCATACTAGACGCCAGTGTATGGATGCTCGTCACCACAGCCCATACACCGCACTCGATCACATAACACATAACACATAGTCCTATACCCTCAAGCTAGGATAGAACAAACACTTACCTCGAGTGTTTATGAACAATTCAATCCGTGGAAATGTCTTTTTCTTTCAACTTTGGCTCCAATCCAATCGTATCTATACACAATTGATTTAATATCATCAATACTACTCAACAAACTAATTCTTAAGACCAAATACATCTTTTATAACATTCTGCCCGAAATAGTGAATTTCAACCCCGGGCCCACATGGTCGGAATTCGGGGTTAGGACCAAAATCCGGTTACCCATCCCCCCACGAGTTCATGTATATGATTTGTTTCAAAATCGGACCTCAATTCGAGGTCCAATTCCCCAATTTATGAAAAACCCTATTTTCTAACAAAAACAAGAATTCTACCATGAAAATCTTTGATTTCTTACGAAAAACATGTTTAATGATGTTAGGAATTGAAAGAATTAAGTAAAAAGTGACTTACAATCGTTTTGATGAAGAAGAAATCCGTGAAGAATCGCAAATGGGTGTTTTTGTTCTGTAAAAAGTGAAGAAATGAACTTAAAATCGTGTTTTACAGGTCTCTGTGTTCGCATTTGCGAACATGGGTTTGCAATTGCGAACCCCGACCAATTTCTGGAGTTTGAAAAATAAGCTAAGGCTGGGAAGTTCGCATTTGCGAACATTTGTTCGCATTTGCGAACACTGGTAGACAAAGGGACTGTTCGCATTTGCGAACTAATGTTCGCATTTGCGAACATAGGCTGTATAAGGCAGTGTTCGCATTTGCGAACAATGGTTCGCATTTGCGAACCAAGGCAGTATGGGGCAGAGTTCGCATTTGCGAACAGTGTTCGCATTTGCGAACATAGGCAGACCTGGGGACGTTCGCATTTGCGAACAATTGTTCGCATTTGCGAACAAGGCTGGGCCAATGGGGCTTCGCATTTGCAATCAGGGTTCGCATTTGCGAGCCCTGCCTTGTACTGCCCCCTTCGCAATTGCGAGAAATACTTCGCAATTGCGAAGCCAACAGCTGGGTGAAAAACTAGCAGTGCAACATTTCAGAATTTAATCCAACGGCCTATCAAATCTTTACCCGAGCCCCCCGGGCTCCAAACCAAACATGTACACAATATCAAAAACACATTATGAACTTGTTCGTGCGATCACATCGCCAATATCACCTCGTTTTCATCAAATCAAGCCTCAAATTCATGATTTTCATACCTTTGGTTTTCAAAACTTTCAAACTTGGGACTCAAGGTCCAAAACATCTCAAACGACATCCAAATGTCACCAAACTTTACATAAATCACATATATAATATTTAAGACTTGTACCGGGCGTCGGAACCAAAATACGAGCCCGATGCCAAGGTCAATTAATTCATTTCCTTGAACAATTACATCAAAAACAATTTCACATAAAAATTCATAACTTGGGCTCTAGGCCTCCGAATTCGACTCCGGACACATGTCCAAGTCCCATATTTTCCTACGGACCTCTCGGGACCATCCAATCTCGGGTCCGGATCCGTTTACCAAAAATGTTGACCGAAGTCAACCATATCAATATTAATATCATTTTTATCCACATTTCTCATAGAATTCATATTTTCTATCACAAAATCTTTCCGGCTACATGCTCGGATTGTGCACGTAAATCGAGGCAACATAGAATGAGGTTTTCAAGGCCTCAGAAGCTCGAAATGATTAATTAAAATAAGTGATGACCCTTTGGGTCGTCACAATCTCCACCTCTAAAACAACCGTTCGTCCTCGAACGGACAAAAGAAAGAAGTACCGAGTCAGGAAACAAGTGTGGGTAACGGCTCCGCATATCAGACTCGGACTCCCAGGTCGATGCCTCAGGAGGCTGACCTCTCCACTGAACACGCACAGAAGGATAACTCTTCGACCTCAACTGTCGAACCTGCCGGTCTAGAATAGCCACCGGCTCCTCCTCGTAAGATAGATCATTGTCCAATTGGACAGTACTGAAGTCTAACACATGTGTGGGATCGCCGTGGTATCTCCGAAGCATAGATACGTGAAAAACCGGATGCACGGCTGATAAGCTAGGCGGCAAAGCTAATCTGTAAGCCACCCCTCCCACTCTGTCTAGAATCTCAAATGGACCAATATACCTAGGGCCGAGCTTGCCCTTCTTCCCGAACCTCATCACGCCCTTCATAGGCGACACTCGGAGCAATACTCGTTCACCAACCATGAAATCCACATCTCGAACTTTACGATCCGCATAAGTCTTCTGCCTGGACTGAGCTGAACGCAATCTCTCCTGAATAGTCTTGACCTTATCCAAGGCCTCCTGAACTAAGTCTGTACCCAACAACCGAGCCTCTCCCGGTTCAAACCATCCAACCGGTGATCGACATCGCCTACCATACAACGCCTCATACGGAGCCATCTGGATGCTAGATTGGTAAC
>JASVEL010013094.1:0-31158 GCA_032618575.1 Nicotiana noctiflora
CAATGCCAAAGAGTCTTTTAATCACTTTCTGTGCCACAACTAACTCACGAAATTTTCCTAGCAAAACTGGGGCAGAAAAATTTCGTTCGTTTGTTTGTTTTGTTGTCTAAATAGGTTTGACCTCGGGATGCAAGGATCGAGATAACCTACAAATGGAACATCAATCCGGAGTGAAGAAAAGAAGAAAAGAACCGAAAGAAAAGATTTCAAACGTCGGAGTAAACAAAGGCGCGGATTGCTCAGAAGGTGATTGAAGTAACAAGCTCCGCCGACTCGTTTCACTCAATGTTACAGAAATAAACAAACACGTACAGCTTGTGGAGCATCCAGATTCGGATCGAGGTCTACCGCAAATCAGCTAAGATTCAAGATCAAGTTTTCAAGAGAATCATAGATAGGAATCTTGTAACTCATAGTTTGATAGCATAGCTAGTTCAGCTTTGATTTCTTTTGGTGTAATAAGGAGATCAGTAAGGAGTAAGCAGCAACATTGCTACAACGATAGCAACAGTAACAGCAAAGTGTCAGTCCACGGTAGTCCCAGCTACCAAAACTTCCCGAACTACATTGACCTGATTCCTGTTTAGCCCAGGATATGTAGGAGGCCTCCGAAGCAAAGGCTCGGTCAAACTTTTTCAAAATGCTTCCCACGGAGTATTCAAACGGGCAAAAAATCGCTCGTATTTGCTCATTTATCTTTGCACGAAAAACTCTTCGTGGTTTTCGCGCAAAGAGGGGAATTGTGAGCACGTGATTTTTGCCTAACATGAATTACTCCCACAAAATCAAAACAAAAATTGTCTATTTTTTACGATGTGTGTTTTAGTGAACTTTCGTGTTATTTTTGGTAATTGTTTGCATTTATATATACGTGATTATATGTGTTTAAATTAATAAAAAATATACAAAATATGTCATGTTTTACATTTTTATCTAACTTTGAAATTAGGAGTAATTAATTTTATCTTACAAAATGAAAATCACAAAAAATAATTCATCTTTTTACATTTTTAGCATTTAAATGCTTAATTATGTGATTTATGTTTAATTGATATTTAATTGTATGTAACGATTGTTAGTATAATTAGTATTTAGTTAATTTGATTTGATTTTTTTTAGTGTAGTTAGAATTTTTTTTTATTTTTTTTTATAAATTAGGAGTTTAAAGTAATTGAGAGGGAGGAAATAATTAAAGCTTTGTGTGAAATTCGATTTGGGCCAAATTCAATTAAATCAAGAAAGGCCCAAAACACTACCCAGTCCAAACCACCAGATCCATCTCCCTGACCCGGCCAATACAACCCGACCCATTCCCGTTTTAATCTGGACCGTTGGTTTTCATCCATCCAACGGTCCTAATTAAATCCCTAATTAATTATACTAAACCCCCCAAACCCTATTATTCACCTTCATTTTCTCCTTCACTCTTCTCCAGCCGCCGCCAGAGACACCCCTCCCTGCTCTCCTTCTTCTTCGACCACCGGCCAGCCACCCGCCGCCACGCCAACGGCCACTCCCCCCACGAACCAGTGACGCCGTTCAACCATTTTCTCTGACTAAGCAGCGAACCAAACGACATAGCTATCTCTTCTGAGCTGCTTCGTCTTCAACATTACAATCTCCATAGCCGCCACCTCTAACTTCAACCAATAGCCGCAACACCACTCTTATCATCATTTCCGTCTCTATTTCGTACCCAAACCATCAAGCCCCAAAACGAATTGCAAGAACCCTAAATTCCGATTTAGGGATTTATTTGTTTCGGATTTTTGAGAAATTGGGGTCTAATAGACCTTAATTGATTCGTTTTCGTTTGAAAACATTTCAATTAAGGTCCGTTCGATCCCGAATACGAATTTTCTATTCTCGGCCACTGCTTTGTTTTCAAATTGTTCTCGGCCGCTGCTTTGGTTTCAAATTGATCGGAGGTACTGTTTTACTCCCTTTCTTTCCTTGTTGTTTTATTTGTTTTGATTATGGTCGTTTCGTTTGTTGATATTTCTTCGGACATATATCAATTCTCTGTTTTTCTTCTTCATCTCTTGGGACCTTTTATTTGGTCGACTTGATTGTTTGTTATTCTTCGCCGTTTAACGAGTGATTGCGAATCGAATTCGATTCGTTGTTAATACCGTTAAGTTGTTTGATATTGAATTTATACATGCTGTCCGAAATTGTGTAGTCACTGCTTTGTCGGATTTGTTTGTCGATTACGCATATCGTAATCGGCTAATCGAATGATATAGAATATGTGTTTGCGTCGATTAGCGTCGTCGATTAGTTAGCTTCATTTTTCTTCTTTTCTCTGCTTTGGCCGAGAACACTGTTAGTGAATTGTCAATTCTAAAGTTCTGTTTTGTCTATTTGATTACCGATGTTGTTGAATACAGGTTCGCGTCGATTAGCGTCGTCGAACATTTAGTTTCGTATTTGCTTCATCTTTCTTCTCTTCTCTCGGCTTTGAGTGTTACAAATTTGTGAATTTGTTTGTCGGCTTTTTGTTGTCGATCATACATGTTGTGATTCGACTTAACGAATGTCGTCGTTTCAATTCGCAAATTTGTTGTTTGAAATTCCGGGCAGTGGTTCACTGTTTTGCTTGATTTAAAATTTTTCGGTTTGTTGTTTGTTTCAGAATGTTGAGTTGATTGTTGGATTGTTTGTTTTGAACCATTGTTGATTCTAAATTAGGTTGTGAATTGGATATAGCTCTGTTAGTCCATTTAAGTAGCCCTAAAATCAACCTTTAAAGTGCAATACACATGGAAATGAACTGTTAAAACTTGCTGGACAGCAGTGTATTTCATTAGTTTTGCACCTTTAGGATTTGATTAATTATAAATCCCACCTTTAAACAAATCAGGTTGGAATAATCAGAGAATGTGAGGATAATAATGAGTATTTTCAGCTTTGTTGAGTGCTTGGTCAGTTGTTAGAATCAGGATACACATGAGAGGGAATATACAATTGAAAAAGGTTTGAAAAAGGGGAATAATAGGTGCTGGACAGATCTGAAACTGAAGAAGAAAGGGTTGTTGCTTTGGATCTCTAGGCTATAAAACACAACAGAGAGCACACTGTTTTGGGATACAAAAACAAACAGAGAGAACCATTCTTGAAAAACAGTGATATACTCTCTGAAAATACTCTCTGATAGTGAACACACTCAGAAAACACATACTCCCACAGAAAGTTTCACACACATACACTCACAGAGAAAGCTTAAGATTTTTTTTGAAATCTGGAAAACCATACAGATACACAGAGAGATAGACTTACTGGAAAACAGAAACACTGTTTGTTTGAAGTTTTAACTTTTGATCCTCGAGTGTTTGAGAATCAGAGAGATATTGTTTCATAACTTCTATTTCCTTCTGTGTTTTGTTGATAATTGTGCTTGGATCTGGCGGGTTCATATTTGGGATAATTTGGAATTTGTTTCGGCTAATCTAATTGTTCCATTGCCGTTAGAGTTTGGCTTTGTTTTTGGTCTCCGGTTTACTGTTTCTCTTGGGTTTCTGAGCAAGAGTTGCTACTGCTGTTACTGTTGGTTCAAATCTGTTTGCTGCATACTGTTGCTAATTCCTCGTTTATTTCGATTCTACTTCCAGGTATTCTTCCAACTTCCATTGATATATGAAGGAATGACTCAAAGTGTAGTGCTTAATTGAAGAAATAAAACCTGTATTCTGTTAAATTGTTGTTTATTGTCAAATATTAAATGTACAGTAGTGATAGGTTGGTGTAAATGCTAGACTACATTAATGGATAGACTGTATGGATTGAACTGATTTGGATTGTATAAATGGCTATGTTCCAGATCTATATGATTACAGTGAGGAGAGCGTTAGTGTTAATTAGTTTCATTATAGTTCGATAGATGATTTATGCATTAAGAATTCCAGGGTCATCGATGTTAACTTGAATCCACTCATGAGTTTTGTATTATTAGGTTGTTGGATAAGAATCTGTAATTGATGTCGAATAGGTGTTTTAAATCATAACTAAGCAGGGTATAAGATCGAATTGGATATTAAAGTTTTGAAATAAAAATAGAGAAGTTGTTGATTAATATTTGTTGTTATTTTCCGTTTTTATTAGTTTTTTGTCAAATTGTAGTTAGTTCTATATTTTGAAGAATAAATTTGTCATTTAGTCGGCTTGTGAGAGAACACCTTTGTACTAATATAGAATAGCATTTTAAGCATGTAACCAATTAGGACTTTTTATTTTCTTTTAAAGATAAACTAAAAAAAAATGTAGTCACTTTAGGATTATCCTTTTAAATAAAAAAAAATGTTACGAGCCTTGCTAAATAAAAAAAAAAAAAAATCGCGGGGCCCCTCAATAAGAATTTTTTCTTAAAAAATAATCAAACGCGTTAAATGATTTAAAGGAGCATATAATTTGAACATGTATTAAAATCAGATAAACTTTAGCCATTTATAATAATTGAAGCGACCGTGCTAGAACCACGGGATCCGGGGGTGCCTAACACCTTCCCTCGGGTCAACAGAATTCCTTACTTAGAATTTCCGGTTCGCAGACTTCATTTGGAAAGTCGAAAATTTCCTCGATTTGGGATTTAAATAAATTGGTGACTTGGGACACCTTAATTTATTCCAAGTGGCGACTCTGAAATAAATAAAATAATCCCGTTTCGAACCTTGTCACTTAAATTGGAAAAACTCCCTTGTACGTTTATCCCTCGGGGTAAGCGCGCCAAAAGGAGGTGTGACAATGCATAGCGACAAACTCTGCCTGAAGGTACTCAGCCGGTCCCCGAGGATATGACTGTAATTTGGACATACGGCTGGTTGTGTGAATAAAAGTATAAAAATGTAATTATCTATTTTGGTATTAATTTGAAAGCCGCTTGTTTGTTTTCTTATTTCGTTTACTTTCTTTTCTTTTATTTCTCATGAAAATAATAAATAAAGGTAAAGCCTACGAGATTGGAGTACAACCATCCTCCTGTCGTGTACCGGTAATATTATTCAGTGGGACATCTATTTTTCAAGAACACATGAGAGCTATACGTCAAAAAGTGGATCAAATCATGTTGCAAAAATTTCAAGCAACTCATGCTTTGATGAAAAATTGTTAAAAAAGGAGTTGCAATGGAGTACTCTGAGTCCGATGAGGAGACTAATTTTGAATAGGCTATTTGAATATTTTGGAGTTGAAGCGAGAGATATATTTGATAGTTGGTTGAATTATTATAAATATTAATGTTCGTTTTGTAGTAACTATTGAATTTTGGATTTTTATATTAGGTTTTTGGTTAATCATTAGGTGTTTGATTGGCTGTTTTATTTGGCAGGTGGTGTAATTAAAAATATAATAGGATTTTGTCTAAAAAATGCCTAGATTTGCGACTAAATTAGTCGCGAAGTGCACCAAAAATTATCCATATTTGCGATTGATTCAGTCACAAATTAAAAGTTTTTAACAAAATTTAGTTAAGATTTGCAACTGAATCAGTCGAAAATGGAGATTTTCAAAAATTTTAATCAATTAATAACTAATATTTGCAATTCAATTAGTCACAAATACAGTATTTCTATAATTTGTAATTAATTAATTATTTAATACTTATGATAATTAAAATTCAATTTTATTTTTAAATGTTCCAACAGAATCAGTCGAAATTTTTAATTTGTATTTGTTTTTTTTTATATTTCTGGTCAGCAACTTAATCAGTAACAAATTTAGGAACTGTTTCAGTCACAAATCGCTTGAATTCAAATGTCCCCGTATTTTCCAATTTGCAACTAAATCTGTCACAAAATTTCAGTTGATTCTGACGCAAATATATTGCGACCATGTGTTTTCCGACTAACACTTTTTAGTATAAATATAAAGTGTTTGGGATAAGCCTAATATCTTTTGCTTGCGATTTCACATAAGCTTGATCCCAATGATATATGCTGCTTATCTCAAGTCTTTCATATCAAAACATGGACAATCATTTCTTTACTGAATTCTACATGCTCACATTATTTCCTATGAGCAGACTATCATCTACATACAATATAAAAAATATAAATTTATCTCTATCCCACTTCCAATAGACACAAGACTTGTTTCCACATTGATCAAAACTGAAGATTTTAATCGATGTGTCTCCATGCTCTAGAAATTTATTTCAATCCATTAATGGGTTTCTTTAATTTACACAATATGTGTTCATTGCCACTTTTTATGAAATCGGTTAGGTATGCCATATAGATGCACTCATCAAGATTTCTATTAAGAAAAATCGTCTTGATATCCATTTGTCAAATCTCATAATCATAATAAGCAATAATGGATAAGAGAATCTTGATGGATTTAAGCATGGTTACTGGCGAAAGGTTTTCCTCATAATCGATCCCTTCTTTTTGAGTAAACCTTTTCTCAACAAGCCTAACTTTAAAAGTTTACACTTTTCCATCACCTCCTCTTTTTTTTCTTACAGATCCACCTACAACTAAAGTATTTTACTGCAGTAGGTTATTCTACAAGATCCCAGATTTGGTTGGAGTACATGCACTTCATTTCAGATTTCATAGCAACAACCTATATATCAGCGTCTCTATCCTGTTATGCTTTGTCATAATTAAAAATATAGAGCTTTTACTAAGGGTGGAGCATTACATACTTGAGGTTCTATTAGTTTTGCAGCCCATTGTTTGAGAATGATAATTTCATTATAAAATATTCTTAGTTTTGCAAGTATGCAAATTGAACATATATATAATTTCCAGAAAAAGTAACGTGGGGAGATGTAACTTATGCTGCGGTCTTAGGCCGACCATCAACTTTAGGATCCTCGATCTGTCTCGATCGTTGAGAGCTTCCTTATTTCATTCTCAACGGTGGTGGACTATAGTCACTGCGTACAACAAGAAAATTTATTGTCAGAAATCTTTCAGAAAACAATGTTAAAAAGGACAAAAAAATAGTCAGTGAAAGGTCTCTTAGATTCGTACAAACGACCACGAGTATTTGGGGTTGGCGATGGATTGGGTTTGATAGGAATCTGCCTGTTACTGCGACCTCTGATTAGACTAATGTCTTTGAATTTGACATTGGATATGTCTAAGATCCTGGATTCGCTTTGTAGACATAATATATCCATTTATAAAATAAGAAAAATTATAAGAATGTAGAAAGCAGAAATATTCTTCATTTCTTGACTTGTAATAATAATGCTTGTGTGTTAAGTAAGTTCAGAGAAATGGATGTCTTTTGTGATATATGCTTCTAGTTGCAAGGAAGAAACCCACAAAGGGAATTAATCTCTTAAAATACTCATTGCAATACGCGTTTGTACTTGCCAACCATAACTTTGAGTCAAACCTCTACAACGTAATTCATTATTGAATGAAAAAAATTATACTTGAATGCAAATTTCCGGTCAAAGAAAGGAAAAAAAAAAATGAGAGCAGACCATTGATGACAAAATTTTCTTTTCTTTAATAGAAGAGGAAGAGTTAGAACATGTTTGGAAAGCAACCTAGGAATTGGATTTGGGTGTAATTGGGTATAATTATAGGTTTGACATGTTTGTTTGGTCAAGTAATTATTTGGTCAGCATGTAATTATGTGTAATTGGAAAGGTCTAATTGCACTATTCAATTCTCGAGGGAGGTGAGAATTGGTGGTAATTACACCTACAATTGCAAGGTTGCCGTTTAGTTTTTTTTTTTTAAATTTATTTTCCTTATAACTTTTTATTTCTATTATTTTAATTTCTTAATTATATTTTTACCTTTTAATTTGTTTTAAAATTTTAAAATATATTTTTCTTGTACATTATTTACCTTTATTTCTTTTGATTCCATGTAATTACTTATATTTTATTATTTTTTACTTATTTTCTTATTCTATTTCTTGAAACTACACCTCCTAATATTAGAAACAATGAATCATTAACAAACTTGGCATATAATGAGTGATTGAATTAAAGTGGAATTTCTTTGTTGAACGTGGTTATAAACTTATTAAGTTTCCGAATCTTAAGTTGTAGTGGAACTTACTATTACTATGTTGGAATTTGACACTAAACTATTTTTTTTATTTTTAAATTATATTATATTCATTATTTCAATTTGCTTATTTTAGTTGTATTGGCTCACATTACATGTTTTTTATTTTTTAGTTATAATTGATAGATTTATTTGTTAAACATTTGAATAGTGTTATGTCATTATTATAAATGTTAATTTATTTTATCAAACATGAATTCCATGATGTTCTTACAAAATATATAGTTTTTGTTTTTCTAACTATCTAAACTAACTACAGGCCGTAGTAATATATATATATATATATATATATATATATATATATATATATATATATATATATATATATATATATATATATATATATATATATATTTATAATATTAGTTATAAATATATGATTACTAATTAATATATATTTATGAAAAAAATATACATCATAAATACCAAATATAATTTTATTTATACTTATAAAAATTTATATGCATATATTTATTATATTAACTTCTAAATTTTGTTAATTACTTCATTCAACACTTAATCGAACAATGTAATTATACTAGTACAATCAAATAGTAAACTTATAATTATACTGTAATTATATTATGACAAACATAATAGGTCGACTAACGTGCAAAATGCTCTCGGCGCACGATAAGCCAAGGTAGGCTAATGTGCACTGTCAATGGCTAGAGACGCAAACAACCAGTAACACCGACTGCTACTGTAACTCTGGTGACCTCATGGATGCAAACACCCACTCCATTAACGTTTGGCAGCTTTCTCCCCACTCGATTCCAACCAATTCCAGAGGAAAATGAGCTAAGTGATGAGGATAATGAATGGAACAGTAAACAATGGAGCAGTATTGAAGTAGTGAAGGAGAAGGAAATTCAAAGTGCGAGGATCAATTGCCAACAATTCCGAGAAGATTACAATTTTTTGAAGCTGGATCTTCTGCACAAGCATCTCCAGATCTAGAACAACAAGCAGCTACAACAGGGAGTAGGAAGGAGAAGGAACATAATGCAAAGGAGCTAAGGCAGCAGAATCGTAATTCTCAGATAGGCATGTGACTGGAATATGTTACACCAAGTCAAGATGGTAAGATAGTCATTCAAATTGCTGAGGAAAATGTAATTGAGTTATACAACCACTAGGTGACTGCCTTAATTGAATATGTCCTTGGTGATGCTCCATATGAGAAATCTATGGAGAATTATATATGATCTGTTAGGGATTTCGTTTCTAATCCTCAAATTCTATATCACAATGATGGGTATTATGTGTTTTAATTTTCAACAATTTGGAAAGGGACCTAGTTATGCAAGCAGGTCCTTACTCGTACCACAACAAGCCGTTCATTTTGCATAATTAAGAAAGGGATTTCACTTTGACCCTAAATGTATAAAAACAATCCCTTTGTGGATTCATTTCCCTAGCTTACGTGTTGGATACTGGACTGCTGATGTACTCAGCTAGATGGCTAGTGTTATAGGACTACCCATATACATTGACAGATTCACAGCAGATTTGAACAAAATTTCTTATGCAAGATTTCTGGTAAAGGTTGATATCACTAAGCCTTTAGTGGAGTGTATAGAGATTGTTACTCCTTCTAGTACTAGGCAAAAAGAAATCTCTATGAGTGGATGCCAAAATTTTATAGTGAATGTGTACACATTGGCCATGAAAACTTTGAATGTTGGAGGACAAACAACCAAAATCATGAAGAGGCTGAGTTTAAGGCTCCTAAAAGAAGAAATAGGGGCAGAGGAAGAAAGTGGTATAGGAATGGAAACCAAGGTACAACAAGAACAAGGAGACGTAGCAGAGGGGGATGATGTAGAGCACCCACAAACTGAGACAGAAAAGGATAATTAAAAGATAGTACCTATGAATCGCTCTACTCGAATGATGCAACTGATAAGCATAAATGACGAAAGTAGAGTGTAGCATAGGTCTGGTGCAATGCAGCAGACTAATACTGTAGAAGCTAGCACTACTAATAAGTTCATAATACTGGGAGAGTATGGGCAGAGTTCTGCACAAGGAGATGGGTTTCTTACTGAACCTATCCAAAAGCTACCATGATCATAAGCACCTGAAATATAAGGGGTCTATATAATCCTTATAAATAGAAGGAGTTAAGACTCTTTCTACAAAAGAATAAAGTTGACATTCTTGGATGTTTAGAAACTAGAGTAAAGGAAAAGAATGCAAAAAATATGGTGAGTAATGTAGCTAAAGATTGGGGATATTGCTGTAATTATACTAAAGCTATAAATGGAAGAATTTGGTTGTTATGTAAGACAAACTTGATTGTAAAGATAGTCAACATTCATGAGCAATTCATGTACTACCCAGTGGAAGATCCAGTAACCAGTTCCCAGATCATATTGGTAGTTGTCTATGCTAGAAACAAGGTGCACGAAAGGGTAAGTTTATGGCATGACTTCCAGCTGGTAGGGGGCAAAATCCAATTACCATGGCTCAAAAGTAGATATTTCAATAATGTCTTAACCAAAGATGATAAGTTAGGACAACCAGTGACTGCAAGTGAGGTGCAAGATTTCAAGCAATGTATTAACAATATGCAGCTAACTCCATTAAGAACAAAGGGATGTTTTTATATATGGCGCAACAAGCAGAATGCTAATGATAAAATATACAGTAAGATTGACTTTTGGTAATTTCAACTGGACTAGCAATTATGGGCATTTGGAAGCTAACTTTCTAGAACTTGGAATTTCTGACAAATAAGAACTATTTATCCCAAGCCATTCAAGTTATATATGATAAAAATGCAGCATAAGGATTTCAGGCCTATGGTGGATAGAGTATGGCAACAACAATATGAGCAAGACCGTGTGACTACTATATGGCAAAAACTACACAAACTAAAAGATAAGGCCAAATGGCTGAATTAGGAAATGGAAAGTTATGAGCAACGGTTGACTCAAATAAGGTAGAAATAGGAATGCACTCCGGCTAATTTGACCCTTGATCCTTTCAATCAGATGTTGATAGAGCATAAGAAACACACTATGAATGAATTGGAGAAATGGAGTACTATAAAGGAAAGGTTACTGAGGCAAAAATCTAGAGCAATATGGATTGATTATGGTGGCTCAAATTCTAAATACTTTTATGCACGGATGAAAATTAGAGCCAGCAAGAATACTATCACCACTCTGTATAATGACATGGGAGCAAAGATCTTTGATCCAAAAGCTGTGGAGAAAGAGTTAACCAAATTTTTCACTCAGCTAATGGGGAAAGCCAATGGGTTAATGCCATGTCCAAACACCATAATCATTAAAGCAGGAGACTGTCTCATAATACAGCATCAACAGGAACTAATAAAGGAGATAACACATGATGAGGTGGACGAAGCAGTGAGGGAGATGCCCAAGCACAAACCTCTTGGAGTTGACCTATAGAATTCTTTACCAAGCATACGGAGGTAGTGAAGCAGGACATTTATGAGGCTATTTAATACTTATTTCATACTGGTAGAATGAAGCCAACATGGAACTGCACAACCATTACATTGATTTCTAGAGTCCCAGCTCCAAGAAAAGTGAAGGACTATAGGCGTATAGCTTGCTGCACTAATCTGTATAAAATTATTGCCAAGATCCTGAGTAGAAGAATAAAAAAAGTAATTGAGGTGATGTGACGACCCAAAGGGTCATCACTTATTTAATTAATCATTTCGAGCTTTTGAGGCCTTGAAAACCTCATTCTATGTTGCCTCGATTTACGTGCACAATCCGAGCATGTAGCCGGAAAGATTTTGTGATAGAAAATATGAATTCTATGAGAAATGTGGATAAAAATGATATTAATATTGATATGGTTGACTTCGGTCAACATTTTTGGTAAACGGATCCGACCCGAGATTGGATGGTCCCGAGAGGTCCGTAGGAAAATATGGGACTTGGACATGTGTCCGGAGTCGAATTCTGAAGCCTAGAGCCCAAGTTATGAATTTTTCTATGAAATTGTTTTTGATGTAATTATTAAAGGAAATGAATTAATTGACCTTGGCATCGGGCTCGTATTTTGGTTCCGACGCCCGGTACAAGTCTTAAATATTATATATGTGATTTCTGTAAAGTTTGGTGACATTTGGATGTCGTTTGAGATGTTTTGGACCTTGAGTCCCAAGTTTGAAAGTTTTGAAAATCAAAGGTATGAAAATCATGAATTTGAGGCTTGATTTGATGAAAACGAGGTGATATTGGCGATGTGATCGCACGAACAAGTTCATAATGTGTTTTTGATGTTGTGTACATGTTTGGTTTGGAGCCCGGGGGGCTCGGGTAAAGATTTGATAGGCCGTTGGATTAAATTCTGAAATGTTGCACTGCTGGTTTTTCACCCAGCTGTTTGCTTCGCAATTGCGAAGTATTTCTCGCAATTGCGAAGGGGGCAGTACAAGGCAGGGCTCGCAAATGCGAACCCTGATCGCAAATGCGAAACCCCTCATGCCCAGCCTTGTTCGCAAATGCGAACAATTATTCGCAAATGCGAACGTCCCCAGGCCTGCCTATGTTCGCAAATGCGAACACAGTTCGCAAATGCGAAAACTGCCCCATATTGCCTTGGTTCGCAAATGCGAACCATTGTTCGCAAATGCGAACACTGCCCTATACAACCTATGTTCGCAAATGCAAACATTAGTTCGCAGTGTTCGCAAATGCGAACAAATGTACGCAAATGCGAACTTCCCAGCCTTAGCTTATTTTTCAAACTCCAGGAATTGGTCGGGGTTCGCAATTGCGAACCCATGTTCGCAAATGCGAACACAGAGACCTGTAAAACACGATTTTAAGTTCATTTCTTCACTTTTTACAAAACAAAAACACCCATTTGCGATTCTTCACGGATTTCTTCTTCATCAAAACGATTGTAAGTCACTTTTTACTTAATTCTTTCAATTCCTAACATCATTAAACATGTTTTTCATAAGAAATCAAAGATTTTCATGGTAGAATTCTTGTTTTTGTTAGAAAATAAGGTTTTTCATAAATTGGGGAATTGGACCTCGAATTGAGGTCCGATTTTGAAACAAATCATATACATGAACTCGTGGGATGGGTAACCGGATTTTGGTCCTAACCCCGAGTTCCGACCATGTGGGCCCGGGGTTGAAATTCACTATTTCGGGCATAATGTTGTAAAAGATGTATTTGGTCTTAAGAATTAGTTTGTTGAGTAGTATTGATGATATTAAATCAATTGTGTATAGATACGGTTGGATTGGAGCCAAATTGAAAGAAAAGACATTTCCACGGATTGAATTGTTCATAAACACTCGAGGTAAGTGTTTGTTCTATCCTAGCTTGAGGGAATAGGACTATGTGTTATGTGTTATGTGATCGAGTGCGGTGTATGGGCTGTGGTGACGAGCATCCATACACTGGCGTCTAGTATGACCGTGAGTCGTTGGAAAATGATTATTTTGAGATATATATTACAGATGAATTGTTATTGTTCTCCCTTGTCGGTACTTGTTGTGAAGATGATTATTAATTGCCCTTGTTGGGACACTTTATGAATTGCTGCTTCTTTCTTTGCCCTTAACTGTGATTGTTATTTGGGTGAGGAAGAGTGATAATGCACGAAGGGTGATGCCGTGCTATGTTTATTTATTTATGCACGAAGGTTAATGACGTGCCATGTTTATTTATTTATTAAGCACGAAGGATCATGCCGTGCCCTGTTATTGAACCATGTACGAAGGATCATGCCGTACTATGGATGCGAGGATGAGAGTAAAAGCACGAAGGGTGATGCCGTGTACTTTATTTGTTTATTTGGTGAGGATGAGAGTAAAAGCACGAAGGGTGATGCCGTGCAACTGCTTGCTATTTCTTGAATTGATATTACTTGTGTTTACATTATATTTTGTTTTTCCTTGTGAATTTATTTACTGTGGTTAATTGTTGAATTCTTTGAGATATTCCTTATTGTGTTAATACTTGGTTATTTCTTGTTATTCCGTGGTATACATACATATATTGAATTGCACAGGTTTATGTGGGTGTCTGGTCCTAGGCTTGTCACTACTTCGCCGGGATAGGCCAAGCACTTACCAGCACATGGGGTCGGTTGTGCTGATATTACACTTCTGTGCGTTTTTGCACAGGTCCAGGTTACGATCAGGAGCAGCAGCAGCAGTAAATCGATTTCGTGGGAGTTGATCATATTTGAGACCGAGGTAGCTTGCAGACGTCCGCAGGCCCGGCGTCTCTCTCTTTATTTATGTTATTAGCTGTAGTCTCTTTGTTCCGAGACAAACAGAATTATGTTATATTTATTTCAGACTTTTATGTGTAGTATTCCACAGTAGTTCGTGAGTTGGTGACTCCACGTCTTGGGGTAGAGGATTTCAGTATGATTTTCACCTTGTGAATTGTTATTTCTATTTCGATAAAGCATTCCGCATTTATTCAAGTATAATTGTGTTAAAAGCAGGATAGTATGAATACTGTCACACCCCTTTTTTTTACCAAAACAAACCTTTCTACTAAACCCTCTTAAATTAATAAAAGAATTTTGTAAAAAAGGCTTGAAAAGGGCTTTTCAATTTTGAAAATGACAAAAATTTGTGTTTAAAAGGAATTAACTCAGAGTCGCCACCTGACAATTGATTTCGGTGTGCCAGGCCACCGTTTTTTAAATAATTTTCCTTTAAAACACTTTAGACTTCAAAACTAAGTCTGCACCAGAGATTCGGGTAAGGGGGTTCATTTGACTCGGGGAGAAGGTGTTAGGCATTCCCCAAGTCCCGTAACTAGTACGGTTGCGTACTTGATCAAGTTGGCTTTCAAAACATTCAAATTGAGGTAAAACACATACAAAAATAGAATAAGCACACAAGAGGCTCGAGGTCGTCCCCACCTAATAAAAGAAAAATAAGAATATAAATAAGAACAAAATACTACACTATGCCTCCTTCGCAAGCTCGTTACGGCCTCCAAAATATTTACATAATTCTTCAGGGCATACCCCGGATAATAATATATACAAACTTCACGAGGTATTCCTCAAATAAATTCAACTACGGGAACGACCTCTCGCCTCGAAACCAACAAAAATCCTAAGAGATTGCCTACCCAAGTGTGACCGGCCTAAACATGCTCTTAACGATTTAATTAGTAAAGATTCTTTTCACTTTTTGACTCTCGAATCCCATGCCACACCTTGATACTCTTTAAGATTTAAGATCAAGGCTTTACATCATTCAACTTTTCAATGTAATCTAAGCTAATACAATTGTTTACTTTAGAATAGCATCTAACACTTAAATTTAATTGACTTGCTGTAACTTAACATTATTTATCTTATGTTAAGACAAAAACAAACAAGCATAAGCATTTTCACACTTTAATCTAGCATGAAACTCCACAGAATCAATAACAAGCAATTTCACACTTAACATGAACTAAAATGCGACAATAAACAAATGCAGAACATTCATATATGAGACGAGAGATCGGAAGTAGAGTTTAAGATAGGGATCTCAAAATGAACCTGATATTTACAAATACTTGAACAAAACTGTGGATCGGGGCTGGACCGGACCTCGACTCGGAACCACGGATGGAAACTCGAACTCCACCGAAAAATTCGATTTGGCAATGGAAATCTCCAATCAGAAACCCATCTCAAATGTAAAACGACTCCACAAGAGAAGATCAAAATTAGGAACTAAAACAACATTTTTTCAGATTTAAGAAAAAGCAGACAACAATTTCTGCTTGTTGTTTCTGGTTTCCGGCATCTCTGTAGCTCGTTTTCTGGCGAATGAGGTCGCTATCGGCAGCGACTTTTGTTGTATTTTCCGGCGAGTTTCGACGGAGGTGAGGGGGTGGCTGTCACTTGGTTGCTGTTAGTTTGTTGTAGAGAGCAGGGTCTGTTTGGGTGGTTGATGGCTGAAGCTCGTTTCGTTTTCCGGCTAGCTGCTGGTTCGCGGTGAAGGTCTGGCGTTGAAGTTGGTTGCGTCGCTGGTTGTTTGCTGTTGGGCGACAACTTGTTTGGGTTGTTGGTGATGGCTGGTTCGCCGGCGGCTGGCGTTAAGGGATGACGACAATGGAGAAGGGCTGGCGATGGCTGGTTTCAGGCGGCGTAGGGTTGGTGGTCGGCGGCTTCGTGCAGTGAGGCTGGTGTAGGAGGCGGCTGATGTTTTCCTCACTGTTGCGGCTGGGTAGTTTTTTTTTTAGGTCTAGGGTTTTTCAAGGTGTTTAATGTTGATTGAAGAAGAAAGGGTGGGGGTAGGCGGGTCAGGGGTATGGACCACCAGATTTGGGCCTCCTCTATTGCAAAATGGGGTCCAAAATTTGTAATTCTTTAATTTTAGCAATCTATTAAGTAAATAGCCCAATGCTTTGAATTAAAATCAAATTAATTTCAATTAATTAAAATATATTATGTAATAACATGAAACTATTTTTGTATTTTTCAATTTTATGTTAAAATAATATAAAAGAGTTAAAATTAGTGTAAATAACTATATTAGACCTAAATTAATTATTCTACGCTAAAATGGGTTAAATGTGGGGTAAGGTCAAAATTACGTGTCTACAGCTGCCCCTCTTTGACGGAAAATACAAAGTATTTTCAGACAAAGAACGACTAGACAGGATTTTTGACATGACCCTTATTTAAAAGACCAACTAGAAGAAAAGAGAATGTGACCGAGCTCTGGTATCTGAGCTGCCTACATATCCCCGGCTATAGAGGAATCAGGCCACGTGTAGTTCAAAAGAGAATGAGATGATGGAGTGTACCGAGGTGGAGAGTCGAGTCGAGTGCCGTCGAGGTTCCAGTCCGCGGTTCCTGCCATTACATCCAAATCAAAAAATGAAAAAGACTAACTAAACCTATTAACTATAAGTTACAAGATTCCTATCTCTAAGTCTTCTTAAGCTTGATCTTGGGTCTTGAATGATTCTTCATGTAGACTTTAGATGTGAACCTTGACGCTCGCTAGATGCAGGTGTTAATTCCTTTTCTTCTGCTTTTCGGATCGGAACCGGACATACAATGCTTGTGGCTTTAGTTATGTCTTGAGCGATCCACCTCTTGTCTCGGCCTCTGCATTTTGGACTCACCTCCCTTTTTTTTTTTTTTTTTCCTTTTCTGGATTGAAATTCCTTATCTTGATCACCTCGGATTATTGACTCGCATTCTTGCCGCGAGCTTCTGCTACTTCAGCATGAACAGATTTCTGAAATGATTTCCCCCGTTGTCCAGGTGGGCGCCTGACATTACAGCAAAACAGACAAAACAAAAGAAATTTTTTTCTGCCCCAGTTTGGGACTGGGCATAAATGTAAGTGTTAATTGGACTATGCTACCTACAAAGCTCTCAAAATTCTAAAATTAAATCCCATTATCCAAGAGGGTCCTGAGAATTCCAAAACTAAATCCCATTATCCAGGAGGGGCCTGAAAATTCTAAAACTAAATCCCATTATCCAGGAGGGTCCTGAAAACTTAAAATTAAATCCCATTATCCAGGAGGGTCCTAACTTAAAACTAAATCCCATTATCCAGGAGGGGCCTGAAAATTCTAAAACTAAATCCCATTATCCGGGAGGGTCCTGAAAACTTAAAATTAAATCCCATTATCCAGGAGGGTCCTGAAAACTTAAAATTAAATCCCATTATCCAGGAGGTCCTGAAAACTTAAAATTAAATCCCATTATCCAGGAGGGTCCTGAAAACTTAAAATTAAATCCCATTATCCAGGAGGGTCCTGAAAATTCTAAAACTAAATCCCATTATCCAGGAGGGTCCTGAAAATTCTAAAACTAAATCCCATTATCCAGGAGGGTCCTGAAAACTTAAAATTAAATCCCATTATCCAGGAGAGTCCTGAAAACTTAAAAATTAAATCCCATTATCCAGGAGGGTCCTGAAAACTTAAAAAACTAAATCCCATTATCCAGGAGGGTCCTGAAAACTTAAAATTAAATCTCATTATCCAGGAGGGTCCTGAAAACTTAAAACTAAATCCCATTATCCAAGAGGGTCCTGAAAACTTAAAACTAAATCCCATTATCCAGGAGGGTCCTGAAAACTTAAAATTAAATCCCATTATCCAGGAGGGTCCCGAAAACTTAAAAATAAATCCCATTATCCAGGAGGGTCCCTGAAAACTTAAAATTAAATCCCATTATCCAGGAGGGTCCCGAAAACTTAAAATTAAATCCCATTATCCAGGAGGGTCCCGAAAACTTAAAATTAAATCCCATTATCCAGGAGGGTCCCGAAAACTTAAAAATAAATCCCATTATCCAGGAGGGTCCTGAAAACATAAAATTAAATCCCATTATCCAGGAGGGTCCTGAAAACTTAAAATTAAATCCCATTATCCAGGAGGGTCCCGAAAACTTAAAACTAAATCCCATTATCCAGGAGGGTCCCGAAAACTTAAAACTAAATCCCATTATCCAGGAGGGTCCCTGAAAACTTAAAATTAAATCCCATTATCCAGGAGGGTCCCGAAAACTTAAAATTAAATCCCATTATCCAGGAGGGTCCTGAAAACTTAAAATTAAATCCCATTATCCAGGAGGGTCCCGAAAACTTAAAATTAAATCCCATTATCCAGGAGGGTCCCGAAAACTTAAAACTAAATCCCATTATCCAGGAGGGTCCCGAAAACTTAAAACTAAATCCCATTATCCAGGAGGGTCCTGAAAACTTAAAACTAAATCCCATTATCCAGGAGGGTCCTGAAAACTTAAAACTAAATCCCATTATCCAGGAGGGTCCCGAAAACTTAAAATTAAATCCCATTATCCAGGAGGGTCCCTGAAAACTTAAAATTAAATCCCATTATCCAGGAGGGTCCCGAAAACTTAAAATTAAATCCTATTATCCAGGAGGGTCCTGAAAACTTAAAATTAAATCCCATTATCCAGGAGGGTCCTGAAAACTTAAAATTAAATCCCATTATCCAGGAGGGTCCTGAAAACTTAAAATTAAATCCCATTATCCAGGAGGGTCCTGAAAACTTAAAATTAAATCCCATTATCCAGGAGGGTCCCGAAAACTTAAAATTAAATCCCATTATCCAGGAGGGTCCTGAAAACTTAAAATTAAATCCCATTATCCAAGAGGGTCCTGAACACTTAAAATTAAATCTCATTATCCAGGAGGGTCCTGAAAATTCTAAAATTAAATCCCATTATCCGGGAGGGTCCTGAAAACTTAAAATTAAATCCCATTGTCCAGGGGGGTCCTGAAAACTTAAAATTAAATCCCATTATCCAGGAGGGTCCTGAAAACTTAAAATTAAATCCCTTTATCCAGGAGGGTCCTGAAAACTTAAAATTAAATCCCATTATCCAGGAGGGTCCTGAAAATTCAAAACTAAATCTCATTATCCAGGAGGGTCCTGAAAACTTAAAATTAAATCCCATTATCCAGGAGGGTCCTGAAAACTTAAAATTAAATCCCATTATCCAGGAGGGTCCTGAAAACTTAAAACTAAATCCCATTATCCAGGAGGGTCCTGAAAACTTAAAATTAAAATCCCATTATCCAGGAGGGTCCTGAAAACTTAAAATTAAAATCCCATTATCCAGGAGGGTCCTGAAAATTTAAAATTAAATCCCATTATCCAGGAGGGTCCTGAAAACTTAAAATTAAATCCCATTATCTAGGAGGGTCCCGAAAACTTAAAATTAAATCCCATTATCCAGGAGGGTCCTGAAAACTTAAAATTAAATCCCATGAGCCACACTCCCATCTTGGATGATTCTGAATATAATTTTGCTCCATGAACAATGCTTTTCCCATAGGGGGTACCTGTGGACTTAAAAAAAATTTCTTGCCCCTGCTTTAGACAAATAAAATCTTGTTAGTTTGAAAATGTGGTGGTTAGTTTGTGGCATTATTCCTGAGCATCCGCTTCCACCACTGCCATGCTTCATCTTGATTAGCTGCTTCAGGCTAGCAAAGAGTTGTTTGACCTTTTGATTGGAATTTGACCACAAAACCTCTGACTTGGATCTCTCATATTCACTTGTTGCATTGTGTTTTTATTTTGAGAGGTGCTGAATCTTTGTATTTTCTCAAAATTCAAGATCCACTCAACTGCCTGAACCTCAATTATCACCATACTTCAAAATCATGTCAATTGTGATGTGCATGGCCAAACTCCGCTTTGTGCAATTGGAAAGCTGGTGGCAAATTTTAAAGTCATTTCTCACTTGTTCTGACCAAACAGATTCAAGAAGGGACTCAAACAAAACGCGGGGAACAAAATAAGGGACAAGTGAAAGAGATGATGCTTAATAAGAAAATTACAAAGTAGAAACTTATCAAATGTGGATACCAACCCTAATGACCATGACATGCACCTTTGGACTAAGTGCCCTAATCTCTCAAGCAAGTCTAATATTCAACTCTTGTTGTACCTCTTCGCTGTGAAACTGGGCTTCAGCGCTTCAATTGTCCCATTTGACTCACAATCCTCAGTCGACTTGTAGTGCCCTGGAGGGTTTTCACCATCAAGCCTCTCTCATTTTGCACTTTGTCTCAACTCACCGTCGCCTTACGGTGCCCCTGAGGGTTTTCACCGATAAGACTCTCTCATTTTATCATTTTCTCTCATTGTTCTGAGAACAAAGGTATTACCCATGATGCAGGGAGATCATACTTTCACCAACACTTGATATGGCATCCTCAATGATTGGTCGGAAGGTCTTTCTTTGGACCGTAATGTAGGCTTTTGGACATGGTTAGAAAGAAAGGGTAGCATGAAGGCTCAAAATAATTCAAGATGAAAGGGTTCAAAATTACAACTTTCGGAATCAGGTCTTTTGGCAAAATTAAAACTTCTGCCCCAGTTTCATGAACTTTGGGGAATTTTTTTTTGGATTTTTCTTTGATGGGATTTCTTTGAAAATCTGCCCCAGTATTGATTTCAGGGGATTATGAAATATTTTATTTAGTGCGACCGAACCGTAAGGCTGCCTACGTATCTTGTGGTGACAAGAATCAGGTCGAACGTAGTTCAAAAGACTACTTTTTGTTACTATTTTTTTTCTTTTTCTTTTTTGTCTTTTTTTTTCTTTTTCTCATTTATTTTTTTTTCTCTTTTTTTTTATTTTCTCGGTCCTGGCTCTATTTCTGATTCCAAAAGAGGGGTACGAAATAAAAAATTAGGGCTCAAAATGGGTAGCAAAGGATAAAAGTGTTTGGGTAGCACAATAAAAAGCCTTCGTCATACCAAACTTTGAGAATGCCAAGTACAAGTGTGCAATTGAAGATAAACAAAGAAATCATGCACAATATTTACTGATGGCATCATCACAAACAGACAGTGCTGACAGGCGATACCTTTGTCCCAATGAATGATCTTTGTCAATTCAGAGCAAACTTGATTCAACCTTACCTTCATGTGGAAGAATGCATTTTAGCGCTGACACATTTACCGCAAACTGCTTGAGAACCATTTCCTTGTTGTATGCTCTTATCAACCTCTTGATTTCCGGACTTGCTGCCTCAGTTTCACTCAATTCAAGCTTTAGTTTATCTCAGAATGCATGAATCCTTACTTATTTCCTCAAATGCCTCTTTTGTCATGTTCAAAACTGTGTCATTCCTTCATGATCAGACTAGCTTTCAAGATCAGGCTGAGAATTATGTGTGCATGTCATGTCACTTGAGTTAGAATGAAGAGAACTATAAGAGAAAAGAAACCTAAACAAAAACTGACCAAAACTAATAGAAAACACGAGATTGCATTAGACAGATGGTGAAAAGGGTTTGAAGAAAATAAGCAAAACAGACATGGGTTGCAATCTGGAACAATCCTAAAGAACATTAGACGAGTTACTACAACTAAACAAACTAGACAAAATGAGAAGAAGAAGAGTTTGAGCCACAAGATAATATCCGGATTACAACCCCGAAATAACCCGGACAAGCAGAAACGACAATAAAATAAACCACCAAAATCCTCCCTGGCCAACCAAGAACGGAGTGTCTTTCCAATTGCCAAGCTCAAAATATTAGCCACTAGATTGCACATCAAAATTACCGGGGCCTTCACCAATTTCAACATCATTAACTTCAGTCAGCAACTTCCCAAGAGGATTCTCATACTCCATTTCACCCTGCATCTTTCCCACAAAGTTTGCATCATCATGTGCAGGTAAAGGATTTTTGCAATGTCTTGGGTGTCTGGAGCTGTGAATGCAATCGTTTTGACCGGTGGAGCATGGAAAGTTTGGGAGGAAGTGCCAGGGTAATTGTGGTAAGGGGTGAAGCCTGGTGCGTGTTGTAGGGAAAGATCAACGGTACTAGGAACTTGGACTTGTAATAGTGGTGGAATGGAGGCATGATTTTCTGTATAGTTGATAGGGAATGAAGGTGGAGGATGTTCCTTAATCCAGGCATGATACATTTCTCCAATCTGTTGTTTCAACCTTTGGACCTCAACTTTCAATTCAGACTCCGACATCTCAACCTCCCTCGACGGGTCAACAACTATTGTGTCCAAATCTTTGCTAGCCATGGGTACCTTGCCCTTTGACCTTGTGTTGTACGAATGAATCGCTGAAATGCCACAAACTAACCACCCTCTGTTATGGCAAAAGTGAAAGTAACAAAGCGGAGCAAAATAAAGCCAACAAGTTAGCGTTAGAGCATTTATCATATAAAAATATCACATTGCGTGCAATGCCCTAGCAACAACTAATAGTTCTAGAATGGCTTCGAGGGTCAAAAGGTCATTTGGCATCATTCCAATTTTGTTCACTTCAACCTTCTTTTTCTTTCTTTTCTAGCACTTCTTGGCTTTCGTGTTTTCCTTCCTTTCCTTTTCTATTTAGTTGTCACTCTTTTCTTTCCTCTCCTTCCTCACATCCACAATTCATTCTATTTTTTCTTTTTCTTTTTTTTTCTTTTTTTTATTTTTTATTTTTCAGAAAAATGATTCGATCGAACCCTATGTAGGTTGCCTACGTATCATGCCCCTCATGAATCAGATCAAGCGTAGTTCTTGAAAAGTAATGGATAAAATAAACTAAGAAACAAAAATCTTTTTTGGAATTTTTCATTTATAAATTTTTTGGTTTTTCAAATGCAAAACATGAAGTACTATAACAAAAGACTCGACAATCTTAACTAGACCAACAGACTCGATACGACTGTACAAGACTAAAAATTAGAAGACAATCATAAAATATACTAAAAAAATTAAAAAGTTTCTTCAAGCAGCTCGTGCATGCAATGGTCTTTGACTAGAATGGTCATGGGGTATTTATCATACTCAAACTCTAGCAAATCGCTCCATACCTGAATGGGAAAAATAAGATTAAATAGAGTTAGTGACTCGAGACATTAAGCGACACCACGACACCTTCTATTGGACACATGCAAGACACGATTGAGCTATTTTTTAAAATTAACCTCTCTGGCCAATGATGGCTATTAGTGCAAACTCAACAAAGGTGACTACTCTTATATGAAACTACCATACTAATGCTTATATGGATTTAACTCTCATTGATCATGGCCCAAAAATTAATTTAAAGAAATAACTCATTTTGCAAAAGGGGCCGATATGGCCAAAAGTGGCTAAAGATGCAAATTCAAAAAGGACGGACCCTAAAGAAATACGACTCCTAATTGTGGACTCAAAATCCTAAGACATAGGTTTATTGAACCACTTTCGCAAAAATGACCCCATTTTGCAAGAATGGCCGATGTGGCCAAAAGTGGCTAAACATGCAAACTCGAAAAGGAAAGACCTTAAATTGATATGATACCTAATTGTGGACTCAAAATCCTAAGACATGGATTTATTGAACCACTTTCGCAAAAATGACCCCCATTTTGCAAGAATGACCGATGTGGTCATAAGTGGCTAGACATGCAATATTTGGCTAAGACCCCGCAAAGCCAAGAACCTAAGACTTACTAGGAAGACCGGACCCTATGTGGGTTGCCTACGTATCTCGCCCCGAGAGACGAGAATCAGGTTCGCGTAGTTCGGGAAGATGCAATTAATTTGTAAAAAAACTATATTTTATCTTTTGAAAAAAAGGTGGAAAAATATAAAATCTTTTTGGATTTTTTCATTTTTAATTTTTTTGAATTTTTGAAAAATAATGAAAAAGTGTAAAATCTTTTTGGATTTTTCATTTTCAATTTTTTTTCGAATTTTTGGAAAATAATAAAAAAATGTAAAATCTTTTTGGATTTTCATTTTCAATTTTTTTTGAATTTTTGAAAAATAAGGAAAAAGTGTAAAATCTTTTTGAATTTTCTTTTTCTTCCTTTTTTTTGGATTTTTCTTGAAAAAGTTGTGAAAGGAAAATGCATCCGGACCCTATTATCTTCATTTTTTCACCCTTATTTCCCAAACATCGGTCCGCCAAATAACCTTTTTACCCTCAAAGATGCGACATTTAGCACATAGGATGATTACATGTCATTTTGGGCCACGGGCCCATTTTGACCAAATTTGGACAAGTTTCCTACAAAGGGACACGGTACCTGGGACCGAGCCCTGCTAGGTCTAAATGACACGATGCAAATAAAAATGACCTAAAGGCAGACCTACGGTTGGGGTTCACTAACAAGTCGCTTCGGGGGAGCGTATGGTCGATGGTGGCTGCTTAAGCTTTCCACCCACTCCATACGTCCGACGGCCCCCCTCCTAAATTAAGGGTGACTCAACAAAGATTTCGTGCACGCGACGCGTGCTCCGAGACTTGTTTCAGAAAGAATTGACCGGCTAATGCATATGATGACAATTATAAAGCAGTAAACACATAAACCAAAAACTGTAAACAAATAAGCAACTAGCAAATAACCAAATATAAAAACATAATAAAAATCAAATAAAGCTAATGAAAAAGCACAAAAAACCTCAATCAAATATTCTAAAAGCCAACAAAATCAAGTATAATTGTGTTAAAAGCAGGATAGTATGAATACTGTCACACCCCTTTTTTTTACCAAAACAAACCTTTCTACTAAACCCTCTTAAATTAATAAAAGAATTTTGTAAAAAAGGCTTGAAAAGGGCTTTTCAATTTTGAAAATGACAAAAATTTGTGTTTAAAAGGAATTAACTCAGAGTCGCCACCTGACAATTGATTTCGGTGTGCCAGGCCACCGTTTTTTAAATAATTTTCCTTTAAAACACTTTAGACTTCAAAACTAAGTCTGCACCAGAGATTCGGGTAAGGGGGTTCATTTGACTCGGGGAGAAGGTGTTAGGCATTCCCCAAGTCCCGTAACTAGTACGGTTGCGTACTTGATCAAGTTGGCTTTCAAAACATTCAAATTGAGGTAAAACACATACAAAAATAGAATAAGCACACAAGAGGCTCGAGGTCGTCCCCACCTAATAAAAGAAAAATAAGAATATAAATAAGAACAAAATACTACACTATGCCTCCTTCGCAAGCTCGTCACGGCCTCCAAAATATTTACATAATTCTTCAGGGCATACCCCGGATAATAATATATACAAACTTCACGAGGTATTCCTCAAATAAATTCAACTACGGGAACGACCTCTCGCCTCGAAACCAACAAAAATCCTAAGAGATTGCCTACCCAAGTGTGACCGGCCTAAACATGCTCTTAACGATTTAATTAGTAAAGATTCTTTTCACTTTTTGACTCTCGAATCCCATGCCACACCTTGATACTCTTTAAGATTTAAGATCAAGGCTTTACATCATTCAACTTTTCAATGTAATCTAAGCTAATACAATTGTTTACTTTAGAATAGCATCTAACACTTAAATTTAATTGACTTGCTGTAACTTAACATTATTTATCTTGTGTTAAGACAAAAACAAACAAGCATAAGCATTTTCACACTTTAATCTAGCATGAAACTCCACAGAATCAATAACAAGCAATTTCACACTTAACATGAACTAAAATGCGACAATAAACAAATGCAGAACATTCATATATGAGACGAGAGATCGGAAGTAGAGTTTAAGATAGGGATCTCAAAATGAACCTGATATTTACAAATACTTGAACAAAACTGTGGATCGGGGCTGGACCGGACCTCGACTCGGAACCACGGATGGAAACTCGAACTCCACCGAAAAATTCGATTTGGCAATGGAAATCTCCAATCAGAAACCCATCTCAAATGTAAAACGACTCCACAAGAGAAGATCAAAATTAGGAACTAAAACAACATTTTTTCAGATTTAAGAAAAAGCAGACAACAATTTCTGCTTGTTGTTTCTGGTTTCCGGCATCTCTGTAGCTCGTTTTCTGGCGAATGAGGTCGCTATCGGCAGCGACTTTTGTTGTATTTTCCGGCGAGTTTCGACGGAGGTGAGGGGGTGGCTGTCACTTGGTTGCTGTTAGTTTGTTGTAGAGAGCAGGGTCTGTTTGGGTGGTTGATGGCTGAAGCTCGTTTCGTTTTCCGGCTAGCTGCTGGTTCGCGGTGAAGGTCTGGCGTTGAAGTTGGTTGCGTCGCTGGTTGTTTGCTGTTGGGCGACAACTTGTTTGGGTTGTTGGTGATGGCTGGTTCGCCGGCGGCTGGCGTTAAGGGATGACGACAATGGAGAAGGGCTGGCGATGGCTGGTTTCAGGCGGCGTAGGGTTGGTGGTCGGCGGCTTCGTGCAGTGAGGCTGGTGTAGGAGGCGGCTGATGTTTTCCTCACTGTTGCGGCTGGGTAGTTTTTTTTTTAGGTCTAGGGTTTTTCAAGGTGTTTAATGTTGATTGAAGAAGAAAGGGTGGGGGTAGGCGGGTCAGGGGTATGGACCACCAGATTGGGGCCTCCTCTATTGCAAAATGGGGTCCAAAATTTGTAATTCTTTAATTTTAGCAATCTATTAAGTAAATAGCCCAATGCTTTGAATTAAAATCAAATTAATTTCAATTAATTAAAATATATTATGTAATAACATGAAACTATTTTTGTATTTTTCAATTTTATGTTAAAATAATGTAAAAGAGTTAAAATTAGTGTAAATAACTATATTAGACCTAAATTAATTATTCTACGCTAAAATGGGTTAAATGTGGGGTAAGGTCAAAATTACGTGTCTACAAATACAATGGCTTGCCTAGCTACCACGAGTAGGCGCCATCACGATCCCGATGTTGGGGGAAAATCCGGGTCGTGACAAGTTGGTATCACAGCTCTAGGTTACATAGGTCTCACCACTCACGAACAAGCTTAGTAGAGTTTGAGAGGTAGGTACGGAGACGTCCGTACTTGTCCTCCAGAGTCTATTAAGTTAGGAAAGAGTCTCTCATTTGTTCTTTCTTGTCGTGCGACATGTTCCTCAATTACTGATTGAATTTCTACTCCGTCCTTTCGCAGATGGCGAGGACACGCGCTTCTTCGTTCGTTGACCGCCAGCGGGAGCCCCGTGCAGCCTCCCGCGAGGGCGGGCGGCCAAGGCCGTATCGCAGGCCGTGGTAGGGGCAGAGCTCGCCCTCAGGCAGCTACTCCAGCAGGTGGAGCCTCATATTGAGATCGACGAGGAGGTTCCAGTCCCAGCAGCTCTAGTGGGCCCAGCTCAGGTCCCGTGAGAGGCTTTATTTACCCCGGATCTCCGGGATGCTTTGGTCGAATAGCGGGATTCACGGACAGCATTGCCGCAGCCGGGTTTATTATCAGTTGCACCACCCACTTCTCAGGCCGGAGGAGGGGCCCGTACTCCCATCGCTCATACTCCGGAGCCGCAGCCTCCTCACCCTCAGCACCGCATCCGACCACCGTGGCCACTCGGCCGGTACCACAGGTCAGTGCCGGCGACGGAGCGGCCATGACTTCGATTCGTTACGTGAGGCTTGATCGCTTCTCCAAGCTATTTACCACTACATTCAGCCGTGCCGCATCAGAGGATCCATGAGATTCTCAAGGACTACGGGGATCGCGGAGACAAACCGAGTTGACTTCTGTACCTTCATACTTGCAGGATCCGCCAAGACTCGGTGGAGAGATTATTGCTTGACTCGACCGCAGGGTCCCCGCCTTTATCATGGGACCGGCTTGCGGAACTATTTATGGAGAAGTTTCTCCTCGCTACTCGACGGGATGTACTTCGGAGGCGCTTGAGTGCCTCCATCGTGGCACTATGACGGTCACACGACGACGAGACGAGATTTATCGACTTGGCTCGTCATGCGGTCGTGATACTTCCCACGGAGCGGAAGAGGGTCCGCAGATTTATAGACGGGCTTAATCAGCCGATTAGACTCCGATGGCTATGGGCGTGGGGAGTGACATATCATTTCGGGAGGCGGCCAATGCAGCACGCATAGTTGAGATGGCTCTTGCTAGAGAGGCGGTTATTCTTCGGATAAGAGGCCTCGTCATTCGGGTAGGTTTGGTGCTTCTTCCTCTGGTAGCAGAGAATCCTTTGATAGAGGCCGGTCCCTCCGTGCCTTTTCATTCCGCCCTTCAGTCTTCACAGGGGGGACCAGGTGATCGCGGTTTTCGTGGGCATTATTCGGACTCAGCCTCCTATTAATGCTCAGCCTCTTCGCAGTGTTCGTGGAGGCCATTCAGTGCGTCTGGGCCGCAGCCCCATCAGCCCAAGAGTTGCTACGGTTGTGGTGACCCGTGTCATTTTATCGGTATTGCCCTTTAGCAGCGGGCAACTCTCAGCAGCCGAGGTCCTCGTCCTATGATTCAGTGCCCCACCGACCCTCGCCGCCTGCACCGACCCGCAGGCGGGGGTAGAGATCGACAGAGGCGGAGGTCGAGACCGTCCGGCCGAGAGGTAGAGGTCAGCCGGCTGATGGTCGTCCTAGAGACGCAGCTCGTAGGGGAGGTGCGGATCCCCGATTCTATGCTTTACCAGCCAGAGCCGTAGGCAAGAGGCATCGGATGCCGTGATTACATGTACTATTCTTGTGCGTGGCAGAGGTGCTTCCGCATTATTTGACCCCGGATCTACATATTCCTACGTGTCTTCCTATTTTGCACCGTATTTGGCCGTGCCCAGCTATGCTCCTGGATATTCCAGTTTATGTGGCTACACCAGTGGGTGACTCCATAGTAGTCGATCGGGTGCATCGTTCGTGCGTAGTTATATTTGGGGGTCTTGAGACCCGTGTTGATCTGTTGCTTTTGGACATGGTAGATTTTGATGTCATATTGGGGATGGACCGGTTGTCCCCATACCATGCTATTCTTGATTGCCATGCTAAGACGATGACCTTAGCCTTGCCCGAATCACCCCGACTAGAGTGGAAAGGTACCTCAAGCCACTCCGTTCGCACCGTTATTTCCTATATTAAGGCTCGACGTATGGTCGAGAAGGGGTGTCTAGCTTATTTGGCTTATGTTCGTGATTCTAGCACAGAGGTTCCTTCCATTGAGTCAGTCCCTATTACACGGGAGTTTCCTGAGGTTTTTCCTTCAGACCTGCCGGCATGCCACCCGACAGGGATATTGATTTCTGTACTGATCTGGCACCGGGCACTCAGCCCATCTCTATTCCACCCTATCGTATGGCCCCGCCGGAACTAAAAGAGTTGAAAGATCAGTTGCAGGACCTTCTTGAGAAGGGCTTTATCAGGCCCAGTGTTTCCCCCGGGGAGCACCTGTATTATTTGTAAAGAAGAAGGATGGCTCGATGCGGATGTGTATTGATTACCGGCAGTTAAACAAGGTGACTATCAAAAAATAAATATCCACTTCCGCGAATTGATGATTTATTTGACCAACTTCAGGGTGCCAAGGTATTTTCAAAGATAGACTTGAGGTCAGGCTACCATCAGCTGAAGATCAGGGCGGCTGACATTCCTAAGACAGCCTTTCGCTCTAGATATGGGCATTATGAGTTCTTGGTCATGTCCTTCGGGTCGACCAATGCCCCAGCAGCATTCATGGAGTTGATGAATCGGGTATTCAGGCCTTACTTAGATCTGTTCGTGATAGTCTTCATAGATGACATCCTGGTGTACTCCCGCAACCAGGAAGAGCACGAGCAGCACCTCAGAGTGGTTCTTCAGACTCTGAAAGATAACCACCTATATGCCAAATTTTCTAAATGTGAGTTCGCGTCGAGTTCGGTAGCATTTCCGGTCACATCGTATCGCTGGAAGGTATTCGGTAGACCCAAAGAAGATCGAGGCAGCCCGCAACTGGCCTCGACCAGCCTTCAGTGACCGAGATCCGAGTTTCTCGGGATTAGCAGAGTTACTACCGTCGTTTTGTAGAGGGTTTTCTCTATTGCAGCCCCGACGACCAGGTCGACCCAGAAGGGGTTCCTTGCTTATGGTTCGAGGAGTGCGAGGCGAGCTTCGTAGCTCAAGATGTCCTCGACCACCGCACCGTAGTTGATACTACCTACGGTGCAGGGCCTTATACAGCTTTATTGTGACGCATCTCGCATAGGGCTTGAGCCGGTATTGATGCAGGATGGTAAGGTTATCGCTATGCTTCGAGGCAGTTAAAGATACATGAGAAGAATTATCCAGCTCATGATCTTGAGTTAGCAGTAGTGGTTCATGCCTTAAAGATCCGGAGGCATTATCTATATGGTGTGACATGCGAGGTGTACACCGATCACAAAAGCCTACAAGACTTGTTCAAGCAAGGAGTTGAATCTACGACAACGGAGATGGTTATAGTTGCTAAAAGACTATGATGTTACTATCTTATATCACCTGTAAGGCCAACGTGGTGGCCGATGCTTTGAGTAGAAAGTATGCCAAGATGGGTAGTCTTGCATACATTCCGGCCAGCCACAGACCATTAGCTCTAGATGTCCGATGCCTTAGCCAACCGGTTCGCGAGATTAGACATTTCCGAACCTAGTAGGGTGTTAGCCTGCGCATGGCCGCTCGTTCTTCTTTATTAGAGCGTATCCGCGAGAGTCAATTTGATGATCCTCATTTGCGTGAGTTGAGAGATACAAGACAGCGGGGGGTGCCACAACGGTAAATCTAGATGATGATGGGGTATTGAAATTGCAGTGTCGAGTTTGTGTGCCCAATGTCGAAGGGATTCGAGAGTTGATCTTAGCAGAGGCCCACAGTTCGCGGTATTCTATTCACCCAGGCGCCGCGAAGATGTACTAGGACTTACGGCAACACTATTGGTGGCACAAAATGAATAAAGATATCGTTGCGTATGTCGCTCGGTGTCTGAATTGTCAGCAGGT
>JASVEL010013095.1:0-29459 GCA_032618575.1 Nicotiana noctiflora
AATGCAATCTCGTGTTTTCTATTAGTTTTGGTCAGTTTTTGTTTAGGTTTCTTTTCTCTTATAGTTCTCTTCATTCTAACTCAAGTGACATGACATGCACACATAATTCTCAGCCTGATCTTGAAAGCTAGTCTGATCATGAAGGAATGACACAGTTTTGAACATGACAAAAGAGGCATTTGAGGAAATAAGTAAGGATTCATGCATTCTGAGATAAACTAAAGCTTGAATTGAGTGAAACTGAGGCAGCAAGTCCGGAAATCAAGAGGTTGATAAGAGCATACAACAAGGAAATGGTTCTCAAGCAGTTTGCGGTAAATGTGTCAGCGCTAAAATGCATTCTTCCACATGAAGGTAAGGTTGAATCAAGTTTGCTCTGAATTGACAAAGATCATTCATTGGGACAAAGGTATCGCCTGTCAGCACTGTCTGTTTGTGATGATGCCATCAGTAAATATTGTGCATGATTTCTTTGTTTATCTTCAATTGCACACTTGTACTTGGCATTCTCAAAGTTTGGTATGACGAAGGCTTTTTATTGTGCTACCCAAACACTTTTATCCTTTGCTACCCATTTTGAGCCCTAATTTTTTATTTCGTACCCCTCTTTTGGAATCAGAAATAGAGCCAGGACCGAGAAAATAAAAAAAAAGAGAAAAAAAAATAAATGAGAAAAAGAAAAAAAAAGACAAAAAAGAAAAAGAAAAAAAATAGTAACAAAAAGTAGTCTTTTGAACTACGTTCGACCTGATTCTTGTCACCACAAGATACGTAGGCAGCCTTACGGTTCGGTCGCACTAAATAAAATATTTCATAATCCCCTGAAATCAATACTGGGGCAGATTTTCAAAGAAATCCCATCAAAGAAAAATCCAAAAAAAAATTCCCCAAAGTTCATGAAACTGGGGCAGAAGTTTTAATTTTGCCAAAAGACCTGATTCCGAAAGTTGTAATTTTGAACCCTTTCATCTTGAATTATTTTGAGCCTTCATGCTACCCTTTCTTTCTAACCATGTCCAAAAGCCTACATTACGGTCCAAAGAAAGACCTTCCGACCAATCATTGAGGATGCCATATCAAGTGTTGGTGAAAGTATGATCTCCCCGCATCATGGGTAATACCTTTGTTCTCAGAACAATGAGAGAAAATGATAAAATGAGAGAGTCTTATCGGTGAAAACCCTCAGGGGCACCGTAAGGCGACGGTGAGTTGAGACAAAGTGCAAAATGAGAGAGGCTTGATGGTGAAAACCCTCCAGGGCACTACAAGTCGACTGAGGATTGTGAGTCAAATGGGACAATTGAAGCGCCGAAGCCTAGTTTCACAGCGAAGAGGTACAACAAGAGTTGAATATTAGACTTGCTTGAGAGATTAGGGCACTTAGTCCAAAGGTGCATGTCATGGTCATTAGGGTTGGTATCCACATTTGATAAGTTTCTACTTTGTAATTTTCTTATTAAGCATCATCTCTTTCACTTGTCCCTTATTTTGTTCCCCGCGTTTTGTTTGAGTCCCTTCTTGAATCTGTTTGGTCAGAACAAGTGAGAAATGACTTTAAAATTTGCCACCAGCTTTCCAATTGCACAAAGCGGAGTTTGGCCATGCACATCACAATTGACATGATTTTGAAGTATGGTGATAATTGAGGTTCAGGCAGTTGAGTGGATCTTGAATTTTGAGAAAATACAAAGATTCAGCACCTCACAAAATAAAAACACAATGCAACAAGTGAATATGAGAGATCCAAGTCAGAGGTTTTGTGGTCTAATTCCAATCAAAAGGTCAAACAACTCCTTGCTAGCTTGAAGCAGCTAATCAAGATGAAGCATGGCAGTGGTGGAAGCGGATGCTCAGGAATAATGCCACAAACTAACCACCACATTTTCAAACTAACAAGATTTTATTTGTCTAAAGCAGGGGCAAGAAATTTTTTTTAAGTCCACAGGTACCCCCTATGGGAAAAGCATTGTTCATGGAGCAAAATTATATTCAGAATCATCCAAGATGGGAGTGTGGCTCATGGGATTTAATTTTAAGTTTTCAGGACCCTCCTGAATAATGAGATTTAATTTTAAGTTTTCAGGACCCTCCTAGATAATGGGATTTAATTTTAAGTTTTCAGGACCCTCCTGGATAATGGGATTTAATTTTAAGTTTTCAGGACCCTCCCGGATAATGGGATTTAATTTTAAGTTTTCAGGACCCTCCTGGATAATGGGATTTAATTTTAAGTTTTCAGGACCCTCCTAGATAATGGGATTTAGTTTTGAGTTTTCAGGACCCTCCTGGATAATGGGATTTAATTTTGAGTTTTCAGGACCCTCCTGGATAATGGGATTTAATTTTAAGTTTTCAGGACCCTCCTGGATAATGGGATTTAGTTTTAAGTTTTCAGGACCCTCCTGGATAATGGGATTTAATTTTAAGTTTTCAGGACCCTCCTGGATAATGGGATTTAATTTTAAGTTTTCAGGACCCTCCTGGATAATGGGATAAGAAATTTTTAAGTTTTCAGGACCCTCCTGGATAATGGGATTTAATTTTAAGTTTTCGGGACCCTCCTGGATAATGGGATTTAATTTTAAGTTTTCAGGACCCTCCTGGATAATGGGATTCAATTTTTGAATTTTCAGGACCCTCTTGGATAATGGGATTTAATTTTAAGTTTTCAGGACCCTCCTGGATAATGGGATTTAGTTTTAAGTTTTCAGGATCCTCCTGGATAATGGGATTTAATTTTAAGTTTTCGGGACCCTCCTGGATAATGGGATTTAATTTTAAGTTTTCAGGACCCTCCTGGATAATGGGATTTAATTTTAAGTTTTCAGGACCCTCCTGGATAATGGGATTTAATTTTAAGTTTTCAGGACCCTCCTGGATAATGGGATTTAATTTTAAGTTTTCAGGACCCTCTTGGATAATGGGATTTAATTTTAAGTTTTCAGGACCCTCCTGGATAATGGGATTTAATTTTAAGTTTTCGGGACCCTCCTGGATAATGGGATTTAATTTTAAGTTTTCAGGACCCTCCTGGATAATGGGATTTAGTTTTAAGTTTTCAGGACCCTCCCGGATAATGGGATTTAGTTTTAAGTTTTCAGGACCCTCCTGGATAATGGGATTTAATTTTAAGTTTTCAGGACCCTCCTGGATAATGGGATTTAGTTTTAAGTTTTCAGGACCCTCCTGGATAATGGGATTTAATTTTAAGTTTTCAGGACCCTCCTGGATAATGGGATTTAATTTTATGTTTTCAGGACCCTCCTGGATAATGGAATTTAATTTTAAGTTTTCAGGACCCTCCTGGATAATGGGATTTAATTTTAAGTTTTCAGGACCCTCCTGGATAATGGGATTTAGTTTTAAGTTTTCAGGACCCTCCTGGATAATGGGATTTAGTTTTAAATTTTCAGGACCCTCCTGGATAATGGGATTTAATTTTAAATTTTCAGGACCCTCCTGGATAATGGAATTTAGTTTTAAGTTTTCAGGACCCTCCTGGATAATGGGATTTAATTTTTAAGTTTTCAGGATCCTCCTGGATAATGGGATTTAATTTTAAGTTTTCGGGACCCTCCTGGATAATGGGATTTAATTTTAAGTTTTCAGGACCCTCCTGGATAATGGGATTTAATTTTAAGTTTTCAGGACCCTCCTGGATAATGGGATTTAATTTTAAGTTTTCAGGACCCTCCTGGATAATGGGATTTAATTTTAAGTTTTCAGGACCCTCCTGTATAATGGGATTTAGTTTTACAATTTTCAGGACCCTCCTGGATAATGGGATTTAATTTTAAGTTTTCAGGACCCTCCTGGATAATGGGATTTAGTTTTAAGTTTTCAGGACCCTCTTGGATAATGGGATTTAGTTTTAAGTTTTCAGGACCCTCCTGGATAATGAGATTTAATTTTAAGTTTTCAGGACCCTCCTGGATAATGGGATTTAGTTTTTTAAGTTTTCAGGACCCTCCTGGATAATGGGATTTAATTTTTAAGTTTTCAGGACTCTCCTGGATAATGGGATTTAATTTTAAGTTTTCAGGACCCTCCTGGATAATGGGATTTAGTTTTAGAATTTTCAGGACCCTCCTGGATAATGGGATTTAGTTTTAGAATTTTCAGGACCCTCCTGGATAATGGGATTTACTTTTAAGTTTTCAGGACCCTCCTGGATAATGGGATTTAATTTTAAGTTTTCAGGACCCTCCTGGATAATGGGATTTAATTTTAAGTTTTCAGGACCCTCCTGGATAATGGGATTTAATTTTAAGTTTTCAGGACCTCCTGGATAATGGGATTTAATTTTAAGTTTTCAGGACCCTCCTGGATAATGGGATTTAATTTTAAGTTTTCAGGACCCTCCCGGATAATGGGATTTAGTTTTAGAATTTTCAGGCCCCTCCTGGATAATGGGATTTAGTTTTAAGTTAGGACCCTCCTGGATAATGGGATTTAATTTTAAGTTTTCAGGACCCTCCTGGATAATGGGATTTAGTTTTAGAATTTTCAGGCCCCTCCTGGATAATGGGATTTAGTTTTGGAATTCTCAGGACCCTCTTGGATAATGGGATTTAATTTTAGAATTTTGAGAGCTTTGTAGGTAGCATAGTCCAATTAACACTTACATTTATGCCCCAGTCCCAAACTGGGGCAGAAAAATCTCTTTTGTTTTGTCTGTTTTGCTGTAATGTCAGGCGCCCACCTGGACAACGGGGGAAATCATTTCAGAAATCTGTTCATGCTGAAGTAGCAGAAGCTCGCGGCAAGAATGCGAGTCAATAATCCGAGGTGATCAAGATAAGGAATTTCAATCCAGAAAAGGAAAAAAAAAAAAAAAAAGGGAGGTGAGTCCAAAATGCAGAGGCCGAGACAAGAGGTGGATCGCTCAAGACATAACTAAAGCCACAAGCATTGTATGTCCGGTTCCGATCCGAAAAGCAGAAGAAAAGGAATTAACACCTGCATCTAGCGAGCGTCAAGGTTCACATCTAAAGTCTACATGAAGAATCATTCAAGACCCAAGATCAAGCTTAAGAAGACTTAGAGATAGGAATCTTGTAACTTATAGTTAATAGGTTTAGTTAGTCTTTTTCATTTTTTGATTTGGATGTAATGGCAGGAACCGCGGACTGGAACCTCGACGGCACTCGACTCGACTCTCCACCTCGGTACACTCCATCATCTCATTCTCTTTTGAACTACACGTGGCCTGATTCCTCTATAGCCGGGGATATGTAGGCAGCTCAGATACCAGAGCTCGGTCACATTCTCTTTTCTTCTAGTTGGTCTTTTAAATAAGGGTCATGTCAAAAATCCTGTCTAGTCGTTCTTTGTCTGAAAATACTTTGTATTTTCCGTCAAAGAGGGGCAGCTGTAGACACGTAATTTTGACCTTACCCCACATTTAACCCATTTTAGCGTAGAATAATTAATTTAGGTCTAATATAGTTATTTACACTAATTTTAACTCTTTTATATTATTTTAACATAAAATTGAAAAATACAAAAATAGTTTCATGTTATTACATAATATATTTTAATTAATTGAAATTAATTTGATTTTAATTCAAAGCATTGGGCTATTTACTTAATAGATTGCTAAAATTAAAGAATTACAAATTTTGGACCCCATTTTGCAATAGAGGAGGCCCAAATCTGGTGGTCCATACCCCTGACCCGCCTACCCCCACCCTTTCTTCTTCAATCAACATTAAACACCTTGAAAAACCCTAGACCTAAAAAAAAAACTACCCAGCCGCAACAGTGAGGAAAACATCAGCCGCCTCCTACACCAGCCTCACTGCACGAAGCCGCCGACCACCAACCCTACGCCGCCTGAAACCAGCCATCGCCAGCCCTTCTCCATTGTCGTCATCCCTTAACGCCAGCCGCCGGCGAACCAGCCATCACCAACAACCCAAACAAGTTGTCGCCCAACAGCAAACAACCAGCGACGCAACCAACTTCAACGCCAGACCTTCACCGCGAACCAGCAGCTAGCCGGAAAACGAAACGAGCTTCAGCCATCAACCACCCAAACAGACCCTGCTCTCTACAACAAACTAACAGCAACCAAGTGACAGCCACCCCCTCACCTCCGTCGAAACTCGCCGGAAAATACAACAAAAGTCGCTGCCGATAGCGACCTCATTCGCCAGAAAACGAGCTACAGAGATGCCGGAAACCAGAAACAACAAGCAGAAATTGTTGTCTGCTTTTTCTTAAATCTGAAAAAATGTTGTTTTAGTTCCTAATTTTGATCTTCTCTTGTGGAGTCGTTTTACATTTGAGATGGGTTTCTGATTGGAGATTTCCATTGCCAAATCGAATTTTTCGGTGGAGTTCGAGTTTCCATCCGTGGTTCCGAGTCGAGGTCCGGTCCAGCCCCGATCCACAGTTTTGTTCAAGTATTTGTAAATATCAGGTTCATTTTGAGATCCCTATCTTAAACTCTACTTCCGATCTCTCGTCTCATATATGAATGTTCTGCATTTGTTTATTGTCGCATTTTAGTTCATGTTAAGTGTGAAATTGCTTGTTATTGATTCTGTGGAGTTTCATGCTAGATTAAAGTGTGAAAATGCTTATGCTTGTTTGTTTTTGTCTTAACATAAGATAAATAATGTTAAGTTACAGCAAGTCAATTAAATTTAAGTGTTAGATGCTATTCTAAAGTAAACAATTGTATTAGCTTAGATTACATTGAAAAGTTGAATGATGTAAAGCCTTGATCTTAAATCTTAAAGAGTATCAAGGTGTGGCATGGGATTCGAGAGTCAAAAAGTGAAAAGAATCTTTACTAATTAAATCGTTAAGAGCATGTTTAGGCCGGTCACACTTGGGTAGGCAATCTCTTAGGATTTTTGTTGGTTTCGAGGCGAGAGGTCGTTCCCGTAGTTGAATTTATTTGAGGAATACCTCGTGAAGTTTGTATATATTATTATCCGGGGTATGCCCTGAAGAATTATGTAAATATTTTGGAGGCCGTAACGAGCTTGCGAAGGAGGCATAGTGTAGTATTTTGTTCTTATTTATATTCTTATTTTTCTTTTATTAGGTGGGGACGACCTCGAGCCTCTTGTGTGCTTATTCTATTTTTGTATGTGTTTTACCTCAATTTGAATGTTTTGAAAGCCAACTTGATCAAGTACGCAACCGTACTAGTTACGGGACTTGGGGAATGCCTAACACCTTCTCCCCGAGTCAAATGAACCCCCTTACCCGAATCTCTGGTGCAGACTTAGTTTTGAAGTCTAAAGTGTTTTAAAGGAAAATTATTTAAAAAACGGTGGCCTGGCACACCGAAATCAATTGTCAGGTGGCGACTCTGAGTTAATTCCTTTTAAACACAAATTTTTGTCATTTTCAAAATTGAAAAGCCCTTTTCAAGCCTTTTTTACAAAATTCTTTTATTAATTTAAGAGGGTTTAGTAGAAAGGTTTGTTTTGGTAAAAAAAAGGGGTGTGACAGTATTCATACTATCCTGCTTTTAACACAATTATACTTGAATAAATGCGGAATGCTTTATCGAAATAGAAATAACAATTCACAAGGTGAAAATCATACTGAAATCCTCTACCCCAAGACGTGGAGTCACCAACTCACGAACTACTATGGAATACTACACATAAAAGTCTGAAAGAAATATAACATAATTCCTGTTTGTCTCGGAACAAAGAGACTACAGCTAATAACATAAATAAAGAGAGAGACGCCGGGCCTGCGGACGTCCGCAAGCTACCTCGGTCTCAAATATGATCAACTCCCACGAAATCGATTTACTGCTGCTGCTGCTCCTGATCGTAACCTGGACCTGTGCAAAAACACACAGAATTGTAATATCAGCACAACCGACCCCATGTGCTGGTAAGTGTCTGGCCTATCCCGGCGAAGTAGTGACAAGCCTAGGACCAGACACCCACATAAACCTGTGCAATTCAATATATGTATGTATACCACAGAATAACAAGAAATAACCAAGTATTAACACAATAAGGAATATCTCAAAGAATTCAACAATTAACCACAGTAAATAAATTCACAAGGAAAAACAAAATATAATGTAAACACAAGTAATATCAATTCAAGAAATAGCAAGCAGTTGCACGGCATCACCCTTCGTGCTTTTACTCTCATCCTCACCAAATAAACAAATAAAGTACACGGCATCACCCTTCGTGCTTTTACTCTCATCCTCACATCCATAGTACGGCATGATCCTTCGTACATGGTTCAATAACAGGGCACGGCATGATCCTTCGTGCATAATCAATAAAACATGGCACGTCATTAATCTTCGTGCATAAATAAATAAACATGGCACGACATCACCCTTCGTGCATTATCACTCTTCCTCACCCAAATAACAATCACAGTTAAGGGCAAAGAAAGAAGCAGCAATTCATAAAGTGTCCCAACAAGGGCAATTAATAATCATCTTCACAACAAGTACCGACAAGGGAGAACAATAACAATTCATCTGTAATATATATCTCAAAATAATCATTTTCCAACGACTCACGGTCATACTAGACGCCAGTGTATGGATGATCGTCACCACAGCCCATACACCGCACTCGATCACATAACACATAACACATAGTCCTATTCCCTCAAGCTAGGATAGAACAAACACTTACCTCGAGTGTTTATGAACAATTCAATCCGTGGAAATGTCTTTTTCTTTCAACTTTGGCTCCAATCCAATCGTATCTATACACAATTGATTTAATATCATCAATACTACTCAACAAACTAATTCTTAAGACCAAATACATCTTTTACAACATTCTGCCCGAAATAGTGAATTTCAACCCCGGGCCCATATGGTTGGAATTCGGGGTTAGGACCAAAATCCGGTTACCCATCCCCCCACGAGTTCATGTATATGATTTGTTTCAAAATCGGACCTCAATTCGAGGTCCAATTCCCCAATTTATGAAAAACCTTATTTTCTAACAAAAACAAGAATTCTACCATGAAAATCTTTGATTTCTTATGAAAAACATGTTTAATGATGTTAGGAATTGAAAGAATTAAGTAAAAAGTGACTTACAATCGTTTTGATGAAGAAGAAATCCGTGAAGAATCGCAAATGGGTGTTTTTGTTTTGTAAAAAGTGAAGAAATGAACTTAAAATCGTGTTTTACAGGTCTCTCTGTTCGCATTTGCGAACATGGGTTCGCAATTGCGAACCCCGACCAATTTCTGGAGTTTGAAAAATAAGCTAAGGCTGGGAAGTTCGCATTTGCGAACATTTGTTCGCATTTGCAAACACTGGCAGACAAAGGGATGTTCGCATTTGCGAACTAATGTTCGCATTTGCGAACACATGCTGTCTAAGGCAGTGTTCGCATTTGCGAACAATGGTTCGCATTTGCGAACCAAGGCAGTATGGGGAATGTTCGCATTTGCGAACTTTTGTTCGCATTTGCGAACATAGGCAGGCACTGGGGACCTTCGCAAATGCGAACAATTGTTCGCATTTGCGAACAAGGCTGGGTCAAAGGGGGCTTCGCATTTGCGATAAAGGTTCGCATTTGCGAGCCTTGCCTTGTACTGCCCCCTTCGCAATTGCGAGAAATACTTCGCAATTGCGAAGCCAACAGCTGGGTGAAAAACCAGCAGTGCAACATTTCAGAATTTAATCCAACGGCCTATCAAATCTTTACCCGAGCCCCCCGGGCTCCAAACCAAACATGTACACAACATCAAAAACACATTATGAACTTGTTCGTGCGATCACATCGCCAATATCACCTCGTTTTCATCAAATCAAGCCTCAAATTCATGATTTTCATACCTTTGATTTTCAAAACTTTCAAACTTGGGACTCAAGGTCCAAAACATCTCAAACGACATCCAAATGTCACCAAACTTTACAGAAATCACATATATAATATTTAAGACTTGTACCGGGCGTCGGAACCAAAATACGAGCCCGATGCCAAGGTCAATTAATTTATTTCCTTTAATAATTACATCAAAAACAATTTCACATAAAAATTCATAACTTGGGCTCTAGGCCTCCGAATTCGACTCCGGACACATGTCCAAGTCCCATATTTTCCTACGGACCTCTCGGGACCATCCAATCTCGGGTCCGGATCCGTTTACCAAAAATGTTGACCGAAGTCAACCATATCAATATTAATATCATTTTTATCCACATTTCTCATAGAATTCATATTTTCTATCACAAAATCTTTCCGGCTACATGCTCGGATTGTGCACGTAAATCGAGGCAACATAGAATGAGGTTTTCAAGGCGTCAGAAGCTCGAAATGATTAATTAAATAAGTGATGACCCTTTGGGTCGTCACATCACCTCAATTACTTTTTTTATTCTTCTACTCAGGATCTTGGCAATAATTTTATACAGATTAGTGCAGCAAGCTATACGCCTATAGTCCTTCACTTTTCTTGGAGCTGGGACTCTAGAAATCAATGTAATGGTTGTGCAGTTCCATGTTGGCTTCATTCTACCAGTATGAAATAAGTATTAAATAGCCTCATAAATGTCCTGCTTCACTACCTCCGTATGCTTGGTAAAGAATTCTATAGGTCAACTCCAAGAGGTTTGTGCTTGGGCATCTCCCTCACTGCTTCGTCCACCTCATCATGTGTTATCTCCTTTATTAGTTCCTGTTGATGCTGTATTATGAGACAGTCTCCTGCTTTAATGATTATGGTGTTTGGACATGGCATTAACCCATTGGCTTTCCCCATTAGCTGAGTGAAAAATTTGGTTAACTCTTTCTCCACAGCTTTTGGATCAAAGATCTTTGCTCCCATGTCATTATACAGAGTGGTGATAGTATTCTTGCTGGCTCTAATTTTCATCCGTGCATAAAAGTATTTAGAATTTGAGCCACCATAATCAATCCATATTGCTCTAGATTTTTGCCTCAGTAACCTTTCCTTTATAGTACTCCATTTCTCCAATTCATTCATAGTGTGTTTCTTATGCTCTATCAACATCTGATTGAAAGGATCAAGGGTCAAATTAGCCGGAGTGCATTCCTATTTCTACCTTATTTGAGTCAACCGTTGCTCATAACTTTCCATTTCCTAATTCAGCCATTTGGCCTTATCTTTTAGTTTGTGTAGTTTTTGCCATATAGTAGTCACACGGTCTTGCTCATATTGTTGTTGCCATACTCTATCCACCATAGGCCTGAAATCCTTATGCTGCATTTTTATCATATATAACTTGAATGGCTTGGGATAAATAGTTCTTATTTGTCAGAAATTCCAAGTTCTAGAAAGTTAGCTTCCAAATGCCCATAATTGCTAGTCCAGTTGAAATTACCAAAAGTCAATCTTACTGTATATTTTATCATTAGCATTCTGCTTGTTGCGCCATATATAAAAACATCCCTTTGTTCTTAATGGAGTTAGCTGCATATTGTTAATACATTGCTTGAAATCTTGCACCTCACTTGCAGTCACTGGTTGTCCTAACTTATCATCTTTGGTTAAGACATTATTGAAATATCTACTTTTGAGCCATGGTAATTGGATTTTGCCCCCTACCAGCTGGAAGTCATGCCATAAACTTACCCTTTCGTGCACCTTGTTTCTAGCATAGACAACTACCAATATGATCTGGGAACTGGTTACTGGATCTTCCACTGGGTAGTACATGAATTGCTCATGAATGTTGACTATCTTTACAATCAAGTTTGTCTTACATAACAACCAAATTCTTCCATTTATAGCTTTAGTATAATTACAGCAATATCCCCAATCTTTAGCTACATTACTCACCATATTTTTTGCATTCTTTTCCTTTACTCTAGTTTCTAAACATCCAAGAATGTCAACTTTATTCTTTTGTAGAAAGAGTCTTAACTCCTTCTATTTATAAGGATTATATAGACCCCTTATATTTCAGGTGCTTATGATCATGGTAGCTTTTGGATAGGTTCAGTAAGAAACCCATCTCCTTGTGCAGAACTCTGCCCATACTCTCCCAGTATTATGAACTTATTAGTAGTGCTAGCTTCTACAGTATTAGTCTGCTGCATTGCACCAGACCTATGCTACACTCTACTTTCGTCATTTATGCTTATCAGTTGCATCATTCGAGTAGAGCGATTCATAGGTACTATCTTTTAATTATCCTTTTCTGTCTCAGTTTGTGGGTGCTCTACATCATCCCCCTCTGCTACGTCTCCTTGTTCTTGTTGTACCTTGGTTTCCATTCCTATACCACTTTCTTCCTCTGCCCCTATTTCTTCTTTTAGGAGCCTTAAACTCAGCCTCTTCATGATTTTGGTTGTTTGTCCTCCAACATTCAAAGTTTTCATGGCCAATGTGTACACATTCACTATAAAATTTTGGCATCCACTCATAGAGATTTCTTTTTGCCTAGTACTAGAAGGAGTAACAATCTCTATACACTCCACTAAAGGCTTAGTGATATCAACCTTTACCAGAAATCTTGCATAAGAAATTTTGTTCAAATCTGCTGTGAATCTGTCAATGTATATGGGTAGTCCTATAACACTAGCCATCTAGCTGAGTACATCAGCAGTCCAGTATCCAACACGTAAGCTAGGGAAATGAATCCACAAAGGGATTGTTTTTATACATTTAGGGTCAAAGTGAAATCCCTTTCTTAATTATGCAAAATGAACGGCTTGTTGTGGTACGAGTAAGGACCTGCTTGCATAACTAGGTCCCTTTCCAAATTGTTGAAAATTAAAACACATAATACCCATCATTGTGATATAGAATTTGAGGATTAGAAACGAAATCCCTAACAGATCATATATAATTCTCCATAGATTTCTCATATGGAGCATCACCAAGGACATATTCAATTAAGGCAGTCACCTAGTGGTTGTATAACTCAATTACATTTTCCTCAGCAATTTGAATGACTATCTTACCATCTTGACTTGGTGTAACATATTCCAGTCACATGCCTATCTGAGAATTACGATTCTGCTGCCTTAGCTCCTTTGCATTATGTTCCTTCTCCTTCCTACTCCCTGTTGTAGCTGCTTGTTGTTCTAGATCTGGAGATGCTTGTGCAGAAGATCCAGCTTCAAAAAATTGTAATCTTCTCGGAATTGTTGGCAATTGATCCTCGCACTTTGAATTTCCTTCTCCTTCACTACTTCAATACTGCTCCATTGTTTACTGTTCCATTCATTATCCTCATCACTTAGCTCATTTTCCTCTGGAATTGGTTGGAATCGAGTGGGGAGAAAGCTGCCAAACGTTAATGGAGTGGGTGTTTGCATCCATGAGGTCACCAGAGTTACAGTAGCAGTCGGTGTTACTGGTTGTTTGCGTCTCTAGCCATTGACAGTGCACATTAGCCTACCTTGGCTTATCGTGCGCCGAGAGCATTTTGCACGTTAGTCGACCTATTATGTTTGTCATAATATAATTACAGTATAATTATAAGTTTACTATTTGATTGTACTAGTATAATTACATTGTTCGATTAAGTGTTGAATGAAGTAATTAACAAAATTTAGAAGTTAATATAATAAATATATGCATATAAATTTTTATAAGTATAAATAAAATTATATTTGGTATTTATGATGTATATTTTTTTCATAAATATATATTAATTAGTAATCATATATTTATAACTAATATTATAATATATATATATATATATATATATATATATATATATATATATATATATATATATATATATATATATATATATATATATTACTACGGCCTGTTTAGTTTAGATAGTTAGAAAAACAAAAACTATATATTTTGTAAGAACATCATGGAATTCATGTTTGATAAAATAAATTAACATTTATAATAATGACATAACACTATTCAAATGTTTAACAAATAAATCTATCAATTATAACTAAAAAATAAAAAACATGTAATGTGAGCCAATACAACTAAAATAAGCAAATTGAAATAATGAATATAATATAATTTAAAAATAAAAAAAATAGTTTAGTGTCAAATTCCAACATAGTAATAGTAAGTTCCACTACAACTTAAGATTCGGAAACTTAATAAGTTTATAACCACGTTCAACAAAGAAATTCCACTTTAATTCAATCACTCATTATATGCCAAGTTTGTTAATGATTCATTGTTTCTAATATTAGGAGGTGTAGTTTCAAGAAATAGAATAAGAAAATAAGTAAAAAATAATAAAATATAAGTAATTACATGGAATCAAAAGAAATAAAGGTAAATAATGTACAAGAAAAATATATTTTAAAATTTTAAAACAAATTAAAAGGTAAAAATATAATTAAGAAATTAAAATAATAGAAATAAAAAGTTATAAGGAAAATAAATTTAAAAAAAAAAACTAAACGGCAACCTTGCAATTGTAGGTGTAATTACCACCAATTCTCACCTCCCTCGAGAATTGAATAGTGCAATTAGACCTTTCCAATTACACATAATTACATGCTGACCAAATAATTACTTGACCAAACAAACATGTCAAACCTATAATTATACCCAATTACACCCAAATCCAATTCCTAGGTTGCTTTCCAAACATGTTCTAACTCTTCCTCTTCTATTAAAGAAAAGAAAATTTTGTCATCAATGGTCTGCTCTCATTTTTTTTTTTCCTTTCTTTGACCGGAAATTTGCATTCAAGTATAATTTTTTTCATTCAATAATGAATTACGTTGTAGAGGTTTGACTCAAAGTTATGGTTGGCAAGTACAAACGCGTATTGCAATGAGTATTTTAAGAGATTAATTCCCTTTGTGGGTTTCTTCCTTGCAACTAGAAGCATATATCACAAAAGACATCCATTTCTCTGAACTTACTTAACACACAAGCATTATTATTACAAGTCAAGAAATGAAGAATATTTCTGCTTTCTACATTCTTATAATTTTTCTTATTTTATAAATGGATATATTATGTCTACAAAGCGAATCCAGGATCTTAGACATATCCAATGTCAAATTCAAAGACATTAGTCTAATCAGAGGTCGCAGTAACAGGCAGATTCCTATCAAACCCAATCCATCGCCAACCCCAAATACTCGTGGTCGTTTGTACGAATCTAAGAGACCTTTCACTGACTATTTTTTTGTCCTTTTTAACATTGTTTTCTGAAAGATTTCTGACAATAAATTTTCTTGTTGTACGCAGTGACTATAGTCCACCACCGTTGAGAATGAAATAAGGAAGCTCTCAACGATCGAGACAGATCGAGGATCCTAAAGTTGATGGTCGGCCTAAGACCGCAGCATAAGTTACATCTCCCCACGTTACTTTTTCTGGAAATTATATATATGTTCAATTTGCATACTTGCAAAACTAAGAATATTTTATAATGAAATTATCATTCTCAAACAATGGGCTGCAAAACTAATAGAACCTCAAGTATGTAATGCTCCACCCTTAGTAAAAGCTCTATATTTTTAATTATGACAAAGCATAACAGGATAGAGACGCTGATATATAGGTTGTTGCTATGAAATCTGAAATGAAGTGCATGTACTCCAACCAAATCTGGGATCTTGTAGAATAACCTACTGCAGTAAAATACTTTAGTTGTAGGTGGATCTGTAAGAAAAAAAAGAGGAGGTGATGGAAAAGTGTAAACTTTTAAAGTTAGGCTTGTTGAGAAAAGGTTTACTCAAAAAGAAGGGATCGATTATGAGGAAAACCTTTCGCCAGTAACCATGCTTAAATCCATCAAGATTCTCTTATCCATTATTGCTTATTATGATTATGAGATTTGACAAATGGATATCAAGACGATTTTTCTTAATAGAAATCTTGATGAGTGCATCTATATGGCATACCTAACCGATTTCATAAAAAGTGGCAATGAACACATATTGTGTAAATTAAAGAAACCCATTAATGGATTGAAATAAATTTCTAGAGCATGGAGACACATCGATTAAAATCTTCAGTTTTGATCAATGTGGAAACAAGTCTTGTGTCTATTGGAAGTGGGATAGAGATAAATTTATATTTTTTATATTGTATGTAGATGATAGTCTGCTCATAGGAAATAATGTGAGCATGTAGAATTCAGTAAAGAAATGATTGTCCATGTTTTGATATGAAAGACTTGAGATAAGCAGCATATATCATTGGGATCAAGCTTATGTGAAATCGCAAGCAAAAGATATTAGGCTTATCCCAAACACTTTATATTTATACTAAAAAGTGTTAGTCGGAAAACACATGGTCGCAATATATTTGCGTCAGAATCAGCTGAAATTTTGTGACAGATTTAGTTGCAAATTGGAAAATACGGGGACATTTGAATTCAAGCGATTTGTGACTGAAACAGTTCCTAAATTTGTTACTGATTAAGTTGCTGACCAGAAATATAAAAAAAAACAAATACAAATTAAAAATTTCGACTGATTCTGTTGGAACATTTAAAAATAAAATTGAATTTTAATTATCATAAGTATTAAATAATTAATTAATTACAAATTATAGAAATACTGTATTTGTGACTAATTGAATTGCAAATATTAGTTATTAATTGATTAAAATTTTTGAAAATCTCCATTTTCGACTGATTCAGTTGCAAATCTTAACTAAATTTTGTTAAAAACTTTTAATTTGTGACTGAATCAATCGCAAATCTGGATAATTTTTGGTGCACTTCGCGACTAATTTAGTCGCAAATCTAGGCATTTTTTAGACAAAATCCTATTATATTTTTAATTACACCACCTGCCAAATAAAACAGCCAATCAAACACCTAATGATTAACCAAAAACCTAATATAAAAATCCAAAATTCAATAGTTACTACAAAACGAACATTAATATTTATAATAATTCAACCAACTATCAAATATATCTCTCGCTTCAACTCCAAAATATTCAAATAGCCTATTCAAAATTAGTCTCCTCATCGGACTCAGAGTACTCCATTGCAACTCCTTTTTTAACAATTTTTCATCAAAGCATGAGTTGCTTGAAATTTTTGCAACATGATTTGATCCACTTTTTGACGTATAGCTCTCATGTGTTCTTGAAAAATAGATGTCCCACTGAATAATATTACCGGTACACGACAGGAGGATGGTTGTACTCCAATCTCGTAGGCTTTACCTTTATTTATTATTTTCATGAGAAATAAAAGAAAAGAAAGTAAACGAAATAAGAAAACAAACAAGCGGCTTTCAAATTAATACCAAAATAGATAATTACATTTTTATACTTTTATTCACACAACCAGCCGTATGTCCAAATTACAGTCATATCCTCGGGGACCGGCTGAGTACCTTCAGGCAGAGTTTGTCGCTATGCATTGTCACACCTCCTTTTGGCGCGCTTACCCCGAGGGATAAACGTACAAGGGAGTTTTTCCAATTTAAGTGACAAGGTTCGAAACGGGATTATTTTATTTATTTCAGAGTCGCCACTTGGAATAAATTAAGGTGTCCCAAGTCACCAATTTATTTAAATCCCGAATCGAGGAAATTTTCGACTTTCCAAATGAAGTCTGCGAACCAGAAATTCTAAGTAAGGAATTCTGTTGACCCGAGGGAAGGTGTTAGGCACCCCCGGATCCCGTGGTTCTAGCACGGTCGCTTCAATTATTATAAATGGCTAAAGTTTATCTGATTTTAATACATGTTCAAATTATATGCTCCTTTAAATCATTTAACGCGTTTGATTATTTTTTAAGAAAAAATTCTTATTGAGGGGCCCCGCGATTTTTTTTTTTTTTTTATTTAGCAAGGCTCGTAACATTTTTTTTTTATTTAAAAGGATAATCCTAAAGTGACTACATTTTTTTTTTAGTTTATCTTTAAAAGAAAATAAAAAGTCCTAATTGGTTACATGCTTAAAATGCTATTCTATATTAGTACAAAGGTGTTCTCTCACAAGCCGACTAAATGACAAATTTATTCTTCAAAATATAGAACTAACTACAATTTGACAAAAAACTAATAAAAACGGAAAATAACAACAAATATTAATCAACAACTTCTCTATTTTTATTTCAAAACTTTAATATCCAATTCGATCTTATACCCTGCTTAGTTATGATTTAAAACACCTATTCGACATCAATTACAGATTCTTATCCAACAACCTAATAATACAAAACTCATGAGTGGATTCAAGTTAACATCGATGACCCTGGAATTCTTAATGCATAAATCATCTATCGAACTATAATGAAACTAATTAACACTAACGCTCTCCTCACCGTAATCATATAGATCTGGAACATAGCCATTTATACAATCCAAATCAGTTCAATCCATACAGTCTATCCATTAATGTAGTCTAGCATTTACACCAACCTATCACTACTGTACATTTAATATTTGACAATAAACAACAATTTAACAGAATACAGGTTTTATTTCTTCAATTAAGCACTACACTTTGAGTCATTCCTTCATATATCAATGGAAGTTGGAAGAATACCTGGAAGTAGAATCGAAATAAACGAGGAATTAGCAACAGTATGCAGCAAACAGATTTGAACCAACAAGTAACAGCAGTAACAACTCTTGCTCAGAAACCCAAGAGAAACAGTAAACCGGAGACCAAAAACAAAGCCAAACTCTAACGGCAATGGAACAATTAGATTAGCCGAAACAAATTCCAAATTATCCCAAATATGAACCCGCCAGATCCAAGCACAATTATCAACAAAACACAGAAGGAAATAGAAGTTATGAAACAATATCTCTCTGATTCTCAAACACTCGAGGATCAAAAGTTAAAACTTCAAACAAACAGTGTTTCTGTTTTCCAGTAAGTCTATCTCTCTGTGTATCTGTATGGTTTTCCAGATTTCAAAAAAATCTTAAGCTTTCTTTCTGTGAGTGTATGTGTGTGAAACTTTCTGTGGGAGTATGTGTTTTCTGAGTGTGTTCACTATCAGAGAGTATTTTCAGAGAGTATATCACTGTTTTTCAAGAATGGTTCTCTCTGTTTGTTTTTGTATCCCAAAACAGTGTGCTCTCTGTTGTGTTTTATAGCCTAGAGATCCAAAGCAACAACCCTTTCTTCTTCAGTTTCAAATCTGTCCAGCACCTATTATTCCCCTTTTTCAAACCTTTTTCAATTGTATATTCCCTCTCATGTGTATCCTGATTCTAACAACTGACCAAGCACTCAACAAAGCTGAAAATACTCATTATTATCCTCACATTCTCTGATTATTCCACCCTGATTTGTCTAAAGGTGGGATTTATAATTAATCAAATCCTAAAGGTGCAAAACTAATGAAATACACTGCTGTCCAGCAAGTTTTAACAGTTCATTTCCATGTGTATTGCACTTTAAAGGTTGATTTTAGGGCTACTTAAATGGACTAACAGCTATATCCAATTCACAACCTAATTTAGAATCAACAATGGTTCAAAACAAACAATCCAACAATCAACTCAACATTCTGAAACAAACAACAAACCGAAAAATTTTAAATCAAGCAAAACAGTGAACCACTGCCCGGAATTTCAAACAACAAATTTGCGAATTGAAACGACGACATTCGTTAAGTCGAATCACAACATGTATGATCGACAACAAAAAGCCGACAAACAAATTCACAAATTTGTAACACTCAAAGCCGAGAGAAGAGAAGAAAGATGAAGCAAATACGAAACTAAATGTTCGACGACGCTAATCGACGCGAACCTGTATTCAACAACATCGGTAATCAAATAGACAAAACAGAACTTTAGAATTGACAATTCACTAACAGTGTTCTCGGCCAAAGCAGAGAAAAGAAGAAAAATGAAGCTAACTAATCGACGACGCTAATCGACGCAAACACATATTCTATATCATTCGATTAGCCGATTACGATATGCGTAATCGACAAACAAATCCGACAAAGCAGTGACTACACAATTTCGGACAGCATGTATAAATTCAATATCAAACAACTTAACGGTATTAACAACGAATCGAATTCGATTCGCAATCACTCGTTAAACAGCGAAGAATAACAAACAATCAAGTCGACCAAATAAAAGGTCCCAAGAGATGAAGAAGAAAAACAGAGAATTGATATCTGTCCGAAGAAATATCAACAAACGAAACGACCATAATCAAAACAAATAAAACAACAAGGAAAGAAAGGGAGTAAAACAGTACCTCCGATCAATTTGAAACCAAAGCAGCGGCCGAGAACAATTTGAAAACAAAGCAGTGGCCGAGAATAGAAAATTCGTATTCGGGATCGAACGGACCTTAATTGAAATGTTTTCAAACGAAAACGAATCAATTAAGGTCTATTAGACCCCAATTTCTCAAAAATCCGAAACAAATAAATCCCTAAATCGGAATTTAGGGTTCTTGCAATTCGTTTTGGGGCTTGATGGTTTGGGTACGAAATAGAGACGGAAATGATGATAAGAGTGGTGTTGCGGCTATTGGTTGAAGTTAGAGGTGGCGGCTATGGAGATTGTAATGTTGAAGACGAAGCAGCTCAGAAGAGATAGCTATGTCGTTTGGTTCGCTGCTTAGTCAGAGAAAATGGTTGAACGGCGTCACTGGTTCGTGGGGGGAGTGGCCGTTGGCGTGGCGGCGGGTGGCTGGCCGGTGGTCGAAGAAGAAGGAGAGCAGGGAGGGGTGTCTCTGGCGGCGGCTGGAGAAGAGTGAAGGAGAAAATGAAGGTGAATAATAGGGTTTGGGGGGTTTAGTATAATTAATTAGGGATTTAATTAGGACCGTTGGATGGATGAAAACCAACGGTCCAGATTAAAACGGGAATGGGTCGGGTTGTATTGGCCGGGTCAGGGAGACGGATCTGGTGGTTTGGACTGGGTAGTGTTTTGGGCCTTTCTTGATTTAATTGAATTTGGCCCAAATCGAATTTCACACAAAGCTTTAATTATTTCCTCCCTCTCAATTACTTTAAACTCCTAATTTATAAAAAAAAAATAAAAAAAAAATTCTAACTACACTAAAAAAAATCAAATCAAATTAACTAAATACTAATTATACTAACAATCGTTACATACAATTAAATATCAATTAAACATAAATCACATAATTAAGCATTTAAATGCTAAAAATGTAAAAAGATGAATTATTTTTTGTGATTTTCATTTTGTAAGATAAAATTAATTACTCCTAATTTCAAAGTTAGATAAAAATGTAAAACATGACATATTTTGTATATTTTTTATTAATTTAAACACATATAATCACGTATATATAAATGCAAACAATTACCAAAAATAACACGAAAGTTCACTAAAACACACATCGTAAAAAATAGACAATTTTTGTTTTGATTTTGTGGGAGTAATTCATGTTAGGCAAAAATCACGTGCTCACAGCTGCCCCTCTTTGCGCGAAAACCACGAAGAGTTTTTCGTGCAAAGATAAATGAGCAAATACGAGCGATTTTTTGCCCGTTTGAATACTCCGTGGGAAGCATTTTGAAAAAGTTTGACCGAGCCTTTGCTTCGGAGGCCTCCTACATATCCTGGGCTAAACAGGAATCAGGTCAATGTAGTTCGGGAAGTTTTGGTAGCTGGGACTACCGTGGACTGACACTTTGCTGTTACTGTTGCTACCGTTGCTGTTGTTGCTGCTTACTGCTTACTGATCTCCTTATTACACCAAAAGAAATTAAAGTCGAACTAGCTATGCTATCAAACTATGAGTTACAAGATTCCTATCTATGATTCTCTTGAAAACTTGATCTTGAATCTTAGCTGATTTGCTGTAGACCTCGATCTGAATCTGGATGCTCCACAAGCTGTACGTGTTTGTTTATTTCTGTAACATTGAGTGAAACGAGTCGGCGGAGCTTGTTACTTCAATCACCTTCTGAGCAATCCGCGCCTTTGTTTACTCCGACGTTTGAAATCTTTTCTTTCGGTTCTTTTCTTCTTTTCTTCACTCTGGATTGATGTTCCATTTGTAGGTTATCTCGATCCTTACATCCCGAGGTCAAACCTATTTAGACAACAAAACAAACAAACGAACGAAATTTTTCTCCCCCAGTTTTGCTAGGAAAATTTCGTGAGTTAGTTGTGACACAGAAAGTGATTAAAAGACTCTTTGGTATTGGGTAAGAAAGTCATGATTTTACAAAGGTTCAAACGGCTTTCCGGCCGGGATTTTGTAGAAGAGTTTCACGGCTTTCTGGCCGGAATTCAAACAATATCTAACGATTTTGGCCGTCAGATCCTCGGTTTTTTGGCCGGGGTAAAAGTAAATGGCTCCGCAGTTTTCTGACCGGGAGATCCTCGGTTTTCTGACCGGGATAAAAGTTTCACGGCTTTCTGGCCGGAATTCAAACAATATCTAACGGTTTTTGGCCGTCGGATCCTCGGTTTTTTGGCCGGGGTAAAAGTAAATGGCTCCACAGTTTTCTGACTGGGAGATCCTCGGTTTTCTGACCGGGATAAAAGTTTCACGGCTTTCTGGCCGGAATTCAAACAATATCTAACGGTTTTTTGGTCGTCAGATCCTCGGTTTTTTGGCCGGGGTAAAAGTAAATGGTTCCGCAGTTTTCTGACTGGGAGATCCTCGGTTTTCTGACCGGGATAAAAGTTTCACGGCTTTCTGGCCGGAATTCAAACAATATCTAACGGTTTTTTGGCCGTCGGATCCTCGGTTTTTTGGCCGGGGTAAAAGTAAATGGCTCCGCAGTTTTTTGACTGGGAGTTCCTCGGTTTTCTGACCGGGGATAAAAGTTTCACGGCTTTCTGGCCAGAATTCAAACAATATCTAACGGTTTTTTGGCCATCAGATCCTCGGTTTTTTGGCCGGGTAAAAGTAAATGGCTCCGCAGTTTTTTGACTGGGAGATCCTCGGTTTTCTGACCGGGATAAAAGTTTCACGGCTTTCGGCCGGAATTCAAACAATATCTAACGGTTTTTTGGTCGTCGGATCCTCGGTTTTTTGGCCGGGTAAAAGTAAATGGCTCCGCAGTTTTCGATCGGGAGATCCTCGGTTTTCCGACCGGGATAAAAATTTCACGGCTTTCTGGCCGGAATTCAAACAATATCTAACGGTTTTTTGGTCGTCAGATCCTCGGTTTTTTGGCCGGGGTAAAAGTAAATGGCTCCGCAGTTTTCTGACTGGGAGATCCTCGGTTTTCTGACCGGGATAAAAGTTTCACGGCTTTCTGGCCGGAATTCAAACAATATCTAACGGTTTTTTGGTCGGGGTCCAAACAGATATTGGACTGTTATGATTTGATTCTCTTTTTCGGAGTTTTCATTTTCTTTTCTTTCATTCTCTTTTTTTTTTTTTGGCCTTCTTTTAGGCGTTCTTTTAAACATCAACAAATGCATAGGATAAATCCCTAAAAAAGAAACTTACCTTTTTATGTGTTTTCCTTTTTCCAAAGCCATTTCAAAGCTTGCGTATTTCACTTATTTGAGTGGTACCTTCTTCTTGCACAATTGAACAGACCTGCTTTCAACAAAGAACATTTTATCAGTTGAAAAAGTGGTTGGCTTTGCGGCCTTGGTTATCTTCATTGCTTGATCGTTTCCCCATTTCCATTGAGAAGTTTGCTACCAATTGTCTTTGGGGTGACTTCCTTTCAAACTGACCGGGTTCATTCCCGGAATTCCATGAGGATTTTCCGTGTGGGTTCTATCCTCCTGCCTTATTCTGTCTCTTCTAAGACTTTAGCCTTTGATTTCCGTTTCTTTTCTAAACTCCTTCTTCTTTGGAAACAATCGATCATCACGATCCAATCGTGGATTGTAACAATACACCACTGAGGCTATTTTTCTTTTCTTCTTTACCAGGCGGAGTCCTGTAAAACCGGTCCTGTCACCTTCCTTTGTAATAGTTTCAGAATTAAAATTAAACCGAAAGGGATTCAAAGAAGAAGAATGAATCAAAGAATAGAAAAACGTATCAAAGATAGAGGAGTCCCTTTCGGGGAAAAAAGAAGGACTTATCTGAGGTATATGATGACTTTAACCAACATGACATGCTCCTCGGACCAGATGCTTGATCGTCACAAAACTCCCATTTTCTTATGAACCAAACGGGTCTATATTTCCGAGCTAAGGAGCCGTGCCAGGACCTCTCGTGGTGAAACAAACTTTTCGGTTGATAGCGCCCTTTGCGGGTTTTCGCCAATCGACCTCTCTCATTTCTCTTCTTACCATCGCCAGATAGCACTCTTTGCGAGTTTTTACCAATAGGCTCTCTCATTTTGTATTTCTCTACTTCCATCGTCTTATGGTGCCCGAAGGTTTTCACCAATAAGACTCTCTCATTTTATTTCTTTTCATTCCAGGAACCTCGGATCGCAACAATGATGTTCTCACAACTTCCAATCGATCTTGAAGGACTTGTACTCGGTTCGGGTAACAAGAATTGTAAACAAAATTACAACTTTGGAATCATCTTGACGGATCTTAAACAGAATCAAAAATATCATCTGCCCCAGTTTCATTTTTGGGGAAACCGGGATTTTTGTTTTGGTGTGACCGAACCTCAGGGAGAGGTTGCCTACGTATCCTTTCGGAATCAAGTCAGAACGTAGTTCAGGAACTTTGTTTTTGTTTTGTTTGTTTTTTTTTTTTTTTTTTTTTTGGTTTGGTTTGGATTCCAAAGAGGGTAGCCAAAAGAAGGTAGCCGGCTCAAAGGGTTTACAAAAGGGTTGGTAGTGTTTGGGTAGCGGGAATAAAAGCCTTCAATCATTTCGACTTGTGAGGACCTCATCGAAGCAAGTTCAAACATAATACCTTTTCACAGCATCTGCATTCACAGCCGTTTCAGGATCTTTTCCTTCCATGTCTCCCAAGTATAATGCTCCTCTTGGCAGTATCTTCCTGATGATGTATGGTCCTTTCCAATTAGGAGCGAATTTTCCTTTCGCTTCCTCATGATGTGGAAGAATGCGTCTTAAAACCAACTGACCTACTTCGAAATTTCTCGGTCGTACTTTCTTGTTGTAAGCACGAGCCATTCTTTGTTGGTACAGTTGTCCATGACAGACCGCAGCCATTCGCTTCTCATCGATCAAAGTTAATTGTTCCAAACGAGTCTTAACCCATTCGCTATCTTCAATCTCTGCTTCAACAATTGTACGAAGCGAAGGGATTTCTACCTCTGCCGGTATCACAGCCTCAGTTCCATAGACTAGCAGGTATGGAGTTGCTCCCACCGATGTGCGTACTGTAGTACGGTATCCCAGTAAAGCGAACGGTAATTGTTCATGCCATTGTCTAGAACTTTGGATTGTTTTTCTCAAAATCTTCTTAATGTTTTTGTTCGTTGCTTCCACGGCACCGTTGGCTTTGGGCCGATAAGGGGTGGAGTTCCTATGCGTTATTTTGAATTGCTCGCATATTTCTTCCATCAAATGACTGTTCAAATTCGCAGCATTATCCGTGATGATAGTTGCAGGTATACCAAAACGACAGATAAGATTTGAGTGTACAAAATCCACCACCGCTTTCTTGGTGACTGATTTGAGGGTGACGGCTTCGACCCATTTTGTGAAGTAATCGATAGCCACCAATATGAATCGGTGTCCATTCGAAGCTTTTGGCTCAATCGGGCCGATGACATCCATTCCCCAAGCAACAAATGGCCACGGCGCTGACATAGGATGCAACTCAGTTGGAGGTGCATGAATCAGATCTCCATGTACCTGACATTGATGGCATTTTCGGACAAAACCGAAACAATCTTTCTCCATGGTCATCCAATAATAACCTGCTCGAAGGATTTTCTTGGCTAAGACATACCCATTCATATGAGGCCCGCATACTCCTGCGTGTACTTCGTGCATGATTCTTCCTGCTTCTTCGGCATCAACACACCTTAAAAGGTTAAGATCTGGGGTTCTTTTGTACATGACCTCGCCGCTCAAAAAGAAACCACCTGCATGTCGCCTAATGGTCCTCTTTTGATCTCCAGTAGCATGTTCGGGGTATTCTTGTGTTTTCAAAAATCTCCTGATATCGTAATACCATGGCTTGACGCTTGGTCCTTCTTCGATTTCATTGCAATAACCGTGGCTTTCTCTGATTTGAATTTCCAAGGGATTGACATGGGCGTTGCCCGGATAAGGTAGCATTGAAGCTAAAGTGGCAAGTGCATCAGCTAGTTCATTGTGACATCGTGGGATATACCTGAACTCTATCGATGCAAATCGCTTGCCAAGAATGTTCACGTGCTGTCGATAAGGGAGGAGTTTAACGTCCCGAATTTCCCATTCACCTTGAGATTGTTTGATACTTAGATCGGAATCTCCCATGATCAACAAATCTTCGACACCTTGATCGATTGCCATGTTCATACCCATGATACAAGCTTCATACTCAGCCGTATTGTTTGTGCAGAAGAAACGGAGCCTAGCCGTGGCCGGATAATGCTGACCAGCAGGAGAGATCAAGATTGCCCCGATCCCTACACCTTTAGCGTTTACCGCCCCATCGAAAAACATTTTCCAAGTATGACTGTCGTCCGAAACAACTTCTGTCGTATTTACCTCTTCATCAGGAAAGTAGGTATTCAATGGTTGATACTCTTCGTCGATCGGGTTCTCGGCCAAATGGTCCGCCAATGCTTGGGCCTTCATTGCCGTGCGAGTGACATAGACTATGTCAAACTCAGTGAGCAGGATTTGCCACTTTGCCAATCTTCCGGTGGGCATCGGTTTCTGGAATATATACTTCAAAGGATCCAACCGAGTAATGAGGTGAGTCGTATGGGCTTGGAGGTAGTGTCTCAATTTCGGAGCGACCCAAGTTAAAGCACAACACGTTCTTTCCAGCAAAGTGTACTTGACCTCATAATTAGTGAATTTCTTGCTCAGGTAGTAAATCGCATGCTCTTTCTTCTCTGCCGCATCACGTTGTCCGAGAACACAACCAAAAGAGTTTTCCAAGACCGTTAAATACAAGAAAAGAGGTCTCCCCGGCTCTGGCGGGACTAAGACTGGAGGGTTTGACAAATATTCTTTGATCTTGTCAAAAGCTTCTTGGCATTCAGCTGTCCATTTGATTGCAGCGTCTTTCTTCAACAACTTGAATATGGGTTCACATGTGGAAGTCAACTGAGCGATGAACCTACTGATGTAGTTCAGTCGGCCTAGAAGACTCATTACATCTTTCTTTGTTCTGGGAGGGGGTAAATCTCGGATGGATTTTATCTTTGTGGGATCTAATTCAATACCTCTTCTACTGACTATGAAACCCAAAAGTTTACCTGACGGGACTCCAAAAGCGCATTTGGCCGGATTCAATTTCAAATCGTACTTCCGCAACCTCTCAAAGAATTTCCTCAAGTCTCACACATGATCGTCTTGAGTTTTGGATTTGATGATCACATCGTCCACGTACACCTCTATTTCCTGATGCATCATGTCGTGGAAAATGGCAGTCATAGCTCTCATGTATGTTGCTCCTGCGTTTTTCAAACCGAACGGCATGACTCTGTAACAGTAAGTCCCCCAAGGTGTGGTAAAAGCGGTCTTCTCGGCATCCTCTTCATCCATCAACACTTGATGATATCCCGCATAACAATCCACAAACGACTGTATCTCATGTTTGGCACAGTTATCAACAAGGATGTGGATGTTCGGTAAAGGAAAGTTATCTTTAGGACTCGCTTTATTCAAATCTCGGTAGTCAACACATACTCGAGTTTTTCCGTCCTTCTTTGGCACGGGCACAACATTAGCCAACCACGTGGTGTATTGTACCACTCGGATTACTCCCGTTTTCAACTGCTTAGTGATTTCTTCTTTGATTTTATCACTGATGTCAGTCTTGAACTTTCTTTGCTTCTGTTGCACTGGGCGACAGTCAGGGTAGATTGGTAATTTGTGCACCACTAGATCAGCTCCTAATCCCTGGCATATCATCGTAAGACCAAGCAAACACGTCTTTAAATTCAAACAAGAGTTGGATTATTGCATCTCGTGTTTTCTCATCCGTGTGGATGCTTATCTTGGTCTCTCGGACCTCTTCATCAGTTCCCAAATTAACCGGTTCGGTGTCATTCAAATTTGGCTTAGGTTTATTCTCGAAATGTTCCAATTCTCGATTTATTTCCCTAAAAGCCTCATCTTCATCGTATTCCGGTTCTTGGTTCATTATTTCCAGATTAGGTGGCGTGTTCGGATTTGAGCATGAGTTCCGCAAGCATGTCATGTTATTTAAAGCCGCATTATTAGGACTGAAAAGGAAGAATAAAAAAAATTAGAAAGAGTGCAAAAGTAAGGAAATATTTATTTTATTTTCTTGGAATTTTCTGAAAACAAACGAAATTACATCGGAGAAATCAAAAATACAAGAAAACAAAGAAAAACATCCAAGCTACATCCCGAAGTAACTTGTGATGAAGGAAAAACGACAGGACAAATCTACCAGAACTCCTGCCTGATTGGGAAGGGTGTGGCTTTCCAATTTTGCAATTTAGCTTCAGGGCCCACATACAGCACCTCAGCGGTGCTTGTTCCTTCTCCCGATTGGACCATATTAACATCATAGAGCATTTGCCTCATGGCCCCACATATGTCTTCAATTTCCTCCGCCGTAAAGACCTCGTCTTCTTCTTCTTCACTGTACCTTGGTCGGACGAAAGTTTGGTACAGATGCGGCAATGGTTGCGGCAAAACCCATCCTTTCTCCTTTCTCTTTTTGGCCCATCTTTCATCTTCAGGGGTTGGGCGAAAGCCCACTACGAAAAACTTTTCAGCTACAGGTAAAGTTATCAGCTTCGGCACTCCTTGTAGGGACTTTCCCAAACCTTTTCCTGGCTGGAAGCCATGTTTAATCATTTCTTTTGCCACCATGATGGAGGCATTAGACAAAAAAGGTTGGGGGAGAGGGTTCCCTTCTTCGTGTTGATCCGCCAACACAATCTCGAAAGCTTGATAGACAATGTTTTCGCTTCCCGCTTCCGCTTCCAAGCAAGGTATGGATGGATCTCGGTAAATTGATTGCTCATCTTCCCCGTGGACCACGATCTCTTGTCCCTTGTGCTCAAATTTCAACATCTGATGGAGGGTAGAGGGCACAGCTCCGGCCGCATGAATCCATGGTCTCCCTAGAAGAAAATTGTAAGAAGTGTCCATATCCAAGACTTGGAATGTCACTTCGAAGTCCACCGAGCCGATGGTCATAATTATATCAATCTCTCCAAAAGTATCTCTTTTCACACCGTCAAAAGCTCGCACACATATGTTGTTAGGCCGAATCCTTTCAGCTCCGATTCCTATGCGGCCTAAAGTGGAAAGCGGGCATATGTCTACCCCCGAACCCCCATCAACCATGACCCTCTTCATATAGTAGCCTTCGCTTTTGACAGTCAAATGCAAAGCTTTGTTGTGGGCGGCACCCTCCAAAGGCAAATCAGCTTTACTGAAGGAAATCTGATTGATCGCGAAGAATCTTTCTGTCATTCTTTCAAGTTGTTCTGATGAAGTCTCAATAGGCACGTATGCCTCATTCAAGGCTTTTAGCAAAACCTTTTGATGTTCAGTAGACTTCATTAGAAGGGACAACATCGACACCTGCTCTGGGCATTTACGCAGTT
>JASVEL010013096.1:0-40182 GCA_032618575.1 Nicotiana noctiflora
ATGAACTAAATAATATTTGTATTTATCTTTAACTATTTTTTTCCGGGAAATCTAGAACATATTTTATGTATGAATCTTTAATTATGGAGAAGATATGCAAATCCCTGCATGCTTTTCTCCTTTTTGATAATCTTTATCCACCATCGAATAACCAAACCAAGAAAAGGATAAATTAAATGATGAAATGGATCGGCTTGTACTTTACAATGAAATTAAAAAATAGCCAGCTTTATAAGTGTTCATTCAAAAATAGCCACAATTTTAAAAGTATTCGAAATTGTTAATGATAAATTTAAACGAAAGCACTGTTCAATATATAGAAAAATACTCCAATACAATAAACTGGAGCTCCAATATATTATACTGGAGTTATAGTATAATATACTTGTCCAGCATAATATATTAAAGATTGGAGCACAAGTGCTCCAATCTCCAGTATATTATACTGGAACTTTTCATGTGTTGGAGTTCCAACATAATATGCTGGAAGTTCATACACATGTGTAACAATTCCAATATATTGTGCTAGAACTTTCCGTGTTGCGACAAAATAGTGGCTATTTTTTAATGACTTTGTAAATGCTGGTTATTTTTGAATCCGAAAACTGCCTAGCCCATGCTATTTTTACGTAGAATTTTACATGGGCAAAGTGCATCAATAGCCATTTTTAAATCCGCTATTTAAAATATATCCGTAATTTATAATGTATTTAAATATTAGTCAATTCGCCCCAACTTTAGGACTAAGTATGCTGAAGGTGCTAATTTGAAATTCAACACTAAGTGCCTTGAAGTTCTAAACTACTAATTTCAAATTCAAGGCATATGATTCAAACTTCAAGATATAGTTTTAAACTCTAGGATACGATGTCCTGAAATTTGAATTTTGAGGTTTAAACTCTAGGACGTTGTATCCTGAAGCTTGAGTGAAATTGGTTAATCTTTAACTATATTATAAACTATGAATATATTATAACTAGTATGTTTAAAAGTGACTGCCTGGTGTCATTTCCACATTTTGCGTTTGGCCACTTTAATTTCGCCTTTGGTAATAATTTTGACAAGATTGTTAATAAGTTCCTTGAGTTTTTTCTTTTAAACTGAAACAAAATTTTCAGCTTAGACCATAAAAGGGAGAAGTGGAATTGGAATTAATAATAAAGTGATTGTTAGAATGCTATTGGGATTTGGTAATTTGTCAACAACCTTTTTTTAATAAACCGACCCTTGTAGAAATGTAGGATCATAGTTCATTTTTTCTTCCATCTTTTTCAAAACAATATAAACAGTGAACAAGAATAATTTCTCCTAATAATTAGCAAAAAAAGTGGTATTTACTGAGTCAATAATATATGTATAGGCTTGAAACTGATAATTCTAGAGAAGAGTTAGGCAGTAGTGGAGTTAGGCAGTAGTGGACGACTTCGTGCTTTAGAATAAACAATAGATGAAAGTGAAAAAAAGGAGGAGAGAACTACAAATATAAGACTGTTATGAATAATTTTACAACATTGGATGATACATTGGATACTACATTGGATGCCCATGTTGTGAATAATTGAAATATTAAATCTCCTATTTTATGTCAATCTTCTTTGCTTTTTATGCCTATAAAAGGCCATGTAATTGCAATGGAAAAATACACCAAAGTGAAAGAACAAAACTCTTCTCCCTTTTTTCTATCTCTTCTTATTTACATTTTACTGCATTGCTTTTATTTTACAACACGTTATCAGCACGAAGCTCTAATTTTATTCTTAACTCCTGTTAAGTTGAGCCATATTTGATTAAGGTATGTATCATTATAATAATTTTTTTATCGCAGTACATATCATATGTTTAACTCTTACAACCCAAATTTTTCTTTGCAATATTTGATAATTTACATAATTCATGTTGTTGTTCTCTTCTTTTTTTCGTCTGTTTCACATTTTTGTTTATCATGTATGCATATGTACGTTGTGTATACATTATATATTCACTACAACTAATAACATGTTCAAAGTTGAGTATTTATTTTAGTACTTCACTTATTTGTTGTCAACATTACTTTGATATTTAAATTTCTAATTAAATTCATGCACATTACTAATAATTGCATTTCCATTTGTTTAAATATTCTAACAATGAGAAATGAACTGATAAGTAATAATTTTATAGTTTAATTGCTTTATATTTATTGGGACATAAATAATGTTACTCACGTTCAATTCTATTAACACATATATATCAATAATATAAAGTGAAAAGCTTCTACTTTATGATAAAAAATAAAATAAAATAAAATAGTAGATTGTTAACATGATATAGTTCTATTTTTATTTCTTTTATCTAAATCGTTTTGTTATCATTAATTATTTAATTATTTCTCTAACTTATTCATCTTTTATGATAGTTTTCACTATGTCAAACTTATCAAAACTTGAATTTGTTGCACTTGACATCACCGGGAGGAACTATTTATCATGGGTTCTTGATGCTGAAATTCACCTTGACGCTAAAGGTCTTGGAAATACTATTATACAAGGAAATGAAGCATCAAATCGGGATAAAGCAAATGCCATGATTTTTCTTCGTCATCATCTACATGAAGGGTTAAAAACTGAATATTTAACCGTAAAAGATCCACTTGAATTATGGATTAGTTTAAAGGATCGATATGACCACCTAAAACTTACGGTATTACCGAAAGCTCGGTATGAGTGGATACATTTAAGGTTGCAAGACTTTAAAACCGTAAGTGAGTATAATTTTGCTATCTTTAAAGTAAGTTCTCTATTAAAATTATGTGGAGACACTATCACAGATGAGGACTTATTGGAAAAAATATTTTATACTTTTCACGCTTCAAATGTGGTGCTACAACAGCAATACCGTGAAAAAGGTTTTAAGAAATATTCTGAGTTAATCACATGCCTACTCGTGGTTGAGCAGAATAATACTCTGTTAATGAAAAATCATGAAGCCCGTCCCACTGGGTCAGCTCCATTTCCGGAAGTGAATGCTGTAGCAACATATGATAAGTTTGAAAGAAAACAAAATAATTACCGTGGTCGTGGACATGGTCGTAAACGTGGACGTGGCAGGGGGCGAAATAATTATCGTCATTATGGTGGAAATAAATTGGAGAACAATAAGGGTTCTCAAATTAATCATTCAAAAGGTAAAGCTAGTATGTGTCACCGATGTGGTATGAGAGGTCATTGGGCACGCATTTGTCGTACGCCAGAGCATTTTGTTAAACTTTATCAAGCCTCTCTCAGGAAAAGGAAAAATAATGTGGAGGCACACTTGACCTTTCAAAATAATGATGATGAAGCAAGTCCCTCAAATAAATATGATTCTAAGGCACATCTTGCATATAAAGATGATGATTTTGAAGGCCTAACAAATATTACTCATTTAGAAGTTGGAGACTTCTTTGAGGATATTGACTGAAGAACTAATCATCTTACTCGGGAATGAAGCTATAAAAGTTGTTATTTTTATGTTTGCAACTAGTTTATTTTTCTTGAGTGTATTTTCCTAATGCATCATGTGTTGCTAGTTTTCTACATTCCTAATGTATTTCTTAATGTTTTTTTTGGCTTGACTTTCATATTTCTTATAATGTATTATTTGTCCTTTCTTTTTTTTATGAAGAATATGAGCATTCCCCAGTCTTCAGTTGGACTCAAGATTAATAAAGATGATATATGTCTTCTGGATAGTGCTACAACACACACTATTATAAAAGATAAGAGATATTTCTCTTATTTGGTAATGAAAGAAGCGGATGTTAATACAATATCCGGTAGTACAAGATTAATTGAAGGTTCTGGAAGAGCCAATTTATTACTACCGGGAGGAACAAATTTGGCTATTGATGAAGCACTATATTGTAGTAAATCTCAAAGAAACTTATTAAGTTTCAAAGATATTCGCCAAAATGGCTATCATATTGAGACTACCAATAATGAAAAGATTGAATATCTTTATATTACTACAATAATGTCCGGTAAGAAATATGTGCTTGAAATGTTACTTGCTCTTTCCTCCGGCTTGTACTATACAAGTATTAGCAGGATTGAAACACATGCCGTAGTAAATGAGAAGTTTACTAATCAAGATAATTTTATTATTTGGCATGACCGATTGGGCCATCCCGGTTCTAATATGATGCGTAAAATAATTGAGAATTCACATGGACATGCAATGAAGAATCAAAAGATTCTTCAATTTAAGGAATTCTCTTGTGCTGCATGTTCTCAAGGAAAATTAATTATTAGACCATCAACTATTAAAGTTAAGATGGAATCCCCCGCATTTCTGGAACGTATACAGGGTGATATATGTGGGCCCATTCACCCTCCATGTGGACCATTCAAATATTATATGGTTTTGGTAGATGCATCTACAAGATGGTCACATGTGTGTTTACTATCAACTCGCAATATGACATTTGCGAGATTGTTGGCTCAAATAATAAAGTTAAGAGCACAATTTCCAGATTATGCAATTAAGACAATTCGTCTTGACAATGCTGGTGAGTTTACATCCCAAGCCTTTAATGATTATTGTATTTCAACCGGGATAACAATTGAGCATCCGGTTGCTCATGTTCATACACAAAATGGTCTAGCAGAATCATTGATCAAACGCCTCCAATTAATTTCTAGACCAATGCTTATGAGAACAAAACTTCCCATTTCAGTATGGGGTCATGCTATTTTGCACGCAGCAACACTTGTGCGGATAAGGCCCACAAGTTATCATAAAGTCTCCCCATTGCAGTTGGCTTTTGGTCAGGAGCCAAATATTTCCCATCTTAGGATCTTTGGTTGTGCGACATATGTTCCAATTGCTCCACCACAACGCACAAAGATGGGTCCCCAAAGAAGGTTGGGGATATATGTTGGATATGAATCTCCTTCTATTATAAAATATCTAGAGCCAATGACTGGAGATTTATTTACGGCAAGATTTTCTGATTGCCATTTTGATGAATCAGTATATCCAACATTAGGGGGAGAAAATAAGCAACTGAAAATGAAGATAGATTGGAATGCATTATCACTGTCTCATTTAGATCCTCGAACAAATCAATGTGAACAAGAGGTTCAAAAGATTATTCATTTGCAAAATATTGCAAATCAATTGCCAGATGCATTCACTAACCTACCAAGGGTGACTAAGTCACATATTCCAACTGCTAATGCTCCAATTCGAGTTGATATCCCGGAAGGACAATTAATTAAAGCAAATGAGCCTAAGCCTTGCTTGAAACGTGGTAGACCAATCGGTTCTAAAGACAAAAATCCTCGAAGAAGAAAAGGAGCAAGTGATCAAAGTAAACATAACACAGAGGTAGTGGCTCAAGAAGAGCCCCAAGATGTAACAAATGATAAGACCTTGGGGGAGGTCCAGGTACCTGAAAATAATAAAAACGAAGAGATATCAATAAGTTACGTCTCAACCGGGAAAAGATGGAACCGAAATAATATTGTTATCGATAACATTTTTGCTTATAATGTTGCTATTGAAATAATGCAACAAGATGAGGATCTTGAACCAAAATCCGTCAATGAATGTAGACAGAGAAATGATTGGCCAAAATGGAAAGACGCTATCCAGGCAGAGTTAACTTCACTTGGAAAACGTGAAGTCTTCGGACCCATAGTTCGAACGCCTGAAGGCATAAAGCGAGTAGGGTATAAATGGGTTTTTGTGCGAAAACGAAATGATAAAAATGAAGTCGTTAGATATAAAGCACGACTTGTGGCACAAGGGTTTTCCCAAAGGCCTGGAATTGATTATATGGAGACATATTCTCCTGTAGTGGATGCTATCACCTTCAGGTATCTCATAAATATGGCAGTGTAAGAAAAACTTGATATGCATCTAATGGATGTTGTTACAGCCTATTTGTATGGATCATTAGACAACGAAATTTTTATGAAAGTACCTGAGGGATTTAAAGTGCCAGAAGCATATAAAGGTTTTCAAGAAACTTGTTCAATAAAGCTTCAGAAATCTTTGTACGGATTGAAACAATCAGGTCGTATGTGGTACAATCGTCTGAGTGAATACTTGTTGAAAGAAGGGTACAAGAATGATCCAATTTGTCCCTGTGTCTTTATAAAAAGGTCTGGATCTGAATTTGTTATAATCGCCGTATATGTTGATGATTTAAATATCATTGGAACTCCTGGGAGCTTCCAAAAACAGTAGACTGTTTGAAGAAAGAATTTGAAATGAAAGATCTTGGAAAGACAAAATTTTGTCTTGGTCTACAAATTGAGTATATGAAAGATGGAATATTTGTCCATCAATCAACATACACCGAAAAGATTTTAAAGCGACTCTATATGGATAAAGCACATCCATTGAGTACCCCGATGGTTGTAAGATCACTTGATATAAAGAAAGATCCATTCAGACCTCATGAAAATGAAGAAGAGCTTCTTGGTGCCGAAGTACCATATCTTAGTGCAATTGGGGCATTAATGTATCTTGCTAATAATTCCCGACCAGATATAGCTTTCTCGGTAAGCTTATTGGCAAGATTTAGTACTTCGCCAACACAAAGACACTGGAATGGTATTAAACATATATTTAGATACCTCAAAGGGACCATTGATATGGGTTTATTTTATTCAAATGAATCCAAGCCATCATTGATTGGTTATGCAGATGCAGGATATTTGTCTGATCCACACAAAGGTCGATCTCAGACAGGCTATTTATTTACAAGTGGAGGTACAGCCATATCATGGCGTTCGACAAAACAAACTATGGTTACTACTTCTTCAAATCATGCAGAGATAATAGCCATTCATGAAGCAAGTCGAGAATGCGTTTGGTTAAGATCTATAACTCAACACATTCAGCAAACATGTGGTCTTTCTTCGAAAGAGAATATTCCAACAATATTGTATGAAGACAATGATGCATGCATAGCTCAATTGAAAGGAGGATATATCAAAGGAGATCGAACAAAACACATTTCACCAAAATTCTTTTTCACTCATGATCTTCAGAAGAGTGGTGAAATAGATGTACAACAAGTTCGTTCAAGTGATAATTTGGCTGATCTGTTCACTAAGGCATTACCAACCTCAATATTTGAAAAGCTGATATATAAGATTGGAATGCGTCGTCTTCGAAACATTAAGTGATTTTTCATCGGGGGAGTAAGTACATGCTGCACTCTTTTCCTTAACCAAGGTTTTGTCCCACTGGGTTTTCCTTAGTAAGGTTTTTAATGAGGCAGCAATCAATGTATATTATAAATAACTATGTACATCCCATTTTTTTTTGTAAGTTCTTAGTGAGACACATTATGTTACATGGACATCCAAGGGGGAGTGTTATGAATAATTTTACAACATTGGATGCTACATTGGATACTACATTGGATGCCCATGTTGTGAATAATTGAAAGATTAAATCTCCTATTTTATGTCAATCTTCTTTGCTTTTTATGCCTATAAAAGGCCATGTAATTGCAATGGAAAAATACACCAAAGTGAAAGAACAAAACTCTTCTCCCTTCTTTCTATCTCTTCTTATTTGAATTTTACTGCATTGCTTTTATTTTACAACAAAGACTTCTTTCTTAAAATTTTATAGGCTAAGAAATTATGGGGAAGGGCTTTTTTAATTAACCAGAATAGATGTCCACCAAACTGTATAATTGAAAATAGCCGGATAATATATAATCTATGCATAATATAAATAAAATTATATAAAATTAGTATATAATTTTGCACCTATCACTCTTTTGATTGATAGCAAACAGAACTTAAAAATCTATTGATAGAGTCCGAAACAAAAGAGAAAACGTTATAACCTTATACTTAGTGAATGCAGTAATTTTTTTTATAAATTAGAAGTAGATTTTACAATGAATTTGTAAGATTTTCTATCTATATAATTTGAATGAATTTTAAATGATAATTTAGAAAGTATTTCTTTAGTGACAATCAAAACTCAAGAATGTGTATATGCAAAAAAGAAGAAGAGAGAAAGTGAAACTTAATTGTATACTTTATTAACATAATATTAATAACAAGTTCATAAATGAAATATTCTATCTATAATTTTAATAAACTTAAATGATATAATTTATAATAAACATATAAAAAACTATAGTTAAATCACTTGGGTAAAATGAATAAATTATATATAATAATAAAAAAATTACCTCTAGAAGGGATTGAAAATGTCAAGGGCAAATTAGGCATTATATAGGATAGGAGCATGCTAATGTTTATTGGTCAAAGTTGGAGGAGGAGTTTGATTTATAAAGCAAAATTGGGGATGTAAATAATTTTCACAAAAAACGATCGTATAAAATAAGATTATTCACGACTAGTAATGAGAGGCGGAGTTACATGGTCCAAAAGAATTTAATTGAATCTCTTTTCTCCAAAATTATACATCGCAAATAGGATATATCATTGCACATACAAATACAAAGATTTCTTTTATTATTTTAGTTATAAAGGGTGTGTTTGGTACGAAGGAAAATATTTTCTAATTTTCTCATATTTGATTGGCTTATATGTTTTGGAAAATATTTTTCTTATTAATTTATTTTTCTCCAATTGGAGGAAAATATTTTCCTTATCAAAAGAAGGGAAAACATTTTCCAAAGCTCCTTCTCAACCTTTGTCACTTTCCCCAACCAACCCCACCCCCTTTCCAAAAAAGGGTTTTTTTTTTTTTTTAAATTTCAGATTTTCCGTTACTATCCACCCTACTACCCCTCCATCCTCCTCCCTCCCCCCCCCTTCCCCCTCAAAAAAATATTTTTTTCACCTTAAATTTTATTTTTTATAATTTCAAATTTCTTTTTTTTTCATTTTTCTGCACCACCCACCCCCACCTCCCACCCCCACCTCCCACCCTACACATTTTTTTTACTTTATTTTTTGTAATTTTTTTTTATTTTTATTTTTTTGTTTTACTGTCCCCCTCCGCCTCCCCCAACCCCCCCCTTCCCCCGAAAAGATATTTAAAATATATTTTGCAGCTTTTAATTGTATTATTTATCGATTTAAAGACTCAAAATTTTACAAGTTCCAAAATTATGAGTTCAGAGGTTTATGTGTTTGAAAGTTTACGGGTTTAGAAATTATAAAGCTTATGGGTTCGAAAATACGGGATTTTTGTGTTAAAAAGTAAAGCATCACATTAGTTACTTTAGATTGTGCCAATTTTTAGAGACTTCGGGAAGGGGTGAAGGAGGGAGAGGGTGGGGGGAGGTGTGAGGGGAAGAGGTGAGGAGAGTTGGATAAAAAATATTTTCCTAAAAAAAAAACTATTTTCTACTCTCTAACCAACAATAGAAAATATTTTTCACTTACCAACCAAACAAGAGAAATTAAGTGATAAAATTACTCATTTTTTATGAAAACATTTTCCATCATACCAAATACAACCATAGAGGACTAAAAAAGTAGTTTGGGTTGTTGGTTCAAATACATTCTTGTATGATTCAACTCATACATTCGTTGTATTGACTCTGGTTCAAGTGCGTTAGAAGCACTACTGTAACACGCACAATAAAATGGGTACTTTAGGAGGGATGAGTTTCTTCATCACAACAACAAATTAACATATCGTAGAACATTCATTTCTATACTTAGAAACAAACATTGTGGCTCGTCCAATATCCAAAGATGACGAAGGTTGCTGTTTTCTATTGTCTTCTTGTAATAATTCTCATGTTATCAATGGATGACTTGTGTCTACAAAGCCAAGCCAGGACCTTAGACTTGTCCCCTATCAAATCCGAAGGTAAATGTTAGTTAAAGTGTACGACCAACTGATCATTAAAAAAGTATAAGTTTTTAGAAATAAGTTTATTTTTATCTATTTATTATATTTTCAACGATGTTTATTCCTATGTCAGAAGAAGATAGGAATGATTTAATCCGAGGCCGCAGTAATAGGGTGACTTGGGGCAATGCCAATCCTCCACCTATACCAAATATGAGAAGTCATTAGTATGGTTCTAAGAGACCTTTAATTTACTGATTTCATTAATTTTTCTTTCTTCTTCTTTTATTTTATTCTTGAAAAATAACTACCTTCATGCGCACGCAGTGGATGTCGTGACAATTGCTTTTAGGGCTTGCTGAGGATGGGCATTGGGATGAGATGGAACAAAATGGCATCTACAGGCTGTTTGGGTGTTTGGGTGGTGTGTTCCTATATTATATACTACTATTTTATTGTTATATTAAATAAAATATTTTATGTTTGTTACTTAAAATATATTATATTGTATTGTTAAATTCATTGATATTTAACCATACAAAGAGTACGTTTTATGTGAGCATCTATTTGATGTGGTGGAATTGTTACATTATTTTTCATTTTCATGTTACACCTACTGTTAATTGGTAATATCATTTATAGGTGTTTATCGGGCGGGTTGGGATGGGCTGAACGGGAAAAATCCCAGCCCGTTCAGTTAGGGGGCGGGCTGTTAGCGGGTTGGGGACAACTGGCTCTTAGCGAATTGGAGTTTTGCGGGTTTTTGTGGGCCCGTACGGATTCAGGCTTAAACATGCTTGGGCCCGGGCTCCAGTTATTTTTTTTTTGAAAATTAAATTTTATTTTTTTATTCAATGTTATTGATAGATAAATATTTACAAAATTTTAAGGGTTAGAATTAAACTTTGAAGTTTAAAGTTTAAAGTTTTAAATTAAAAATTATAAAATTGAAAATTTGAAATTAGAAACTTAAAAAGTAAGTGGCTATAAAAAATAGTTAATAAGACCAATTGGCAAGTTCAAACTATATTCTTCATACTTCAAATTATTATGTGTAGCTCATAAACACAAGTGTCAATATCAAGAGTTTCAATTAGTCCAATATCCATATAAGTATATAAAGCTCTAATTAATTGGTGACACTTTATCATTTTGCTTGTACTGTTTAAAATAGCACCAATTAGATAAATGTAGGAAATTTGGTAGAAATACTTTTTATACTTATCTAGCATAGATTCAACAACAGTAGCATATCCTTTTTTCTGCTTCAAATTACGCCGTAAAAGAGAAATTTCAGCAACATGAACCAAATCATTTGAAATTGTAGGATAATAAGCTCGAGAAAACTCAAGTGTAGCCACATAAAATTTTTGTAAAAATTGTACAACATCATAAATGACATCTCAAGTTCTAAATGTTAACAAACAGTTAGGATCGGTACAATGAGAATTAGCAACTTCAGTTATAGGCATTCTTTATTTATAACAACATCTTAAGATCAAATACGTATAACTCCACCCAGTAACTATTTCTTCAAGCATGAGTCTTGGTATTAGTCCATAGTGCTCATATTTTTCCTTAAATGCATTTAATCTAGCACTTCTATTATTTTCATAAATTACACCAACAACTCTCCAAACTAAAGTAATTTCATCTCTAAATAATTCAAGGTCACTCTTCACAATCAAGTTATAAATATGTACATGCATATCTACCATGAAATATTTCAGGAAGTGGTGAGTGTAGATTCAATTTTAATATTGCAATAGCAGCATGTTGTTAGAAGCATTATTAAATGAGAGACATAAAACTTTTTCTGCATGATTATAAAATATAGCAATTTCATGTATAGTATTACATATAAATGCACCAGTATGACTTTGATCTTCATCATATTTAAAAGCAATAATACATTTTTGCATAAAAAAATTTATCTGTCTAATGGCATGTACCAATCAAATAATCATTTTCGTTTACAGCACGACCAATATCAGAAATAAGAGAAACTTTACAAGGAAGACTTGCGAACAAATAACGTATATATATCTAATATAGTCCAGAAAGCTTAAAGATATTAGCTCTACAAGTAATTCTAGGAATACCTTTAAACACAGTCTTATAAATTCATTGAATATAAGTAATAAGAAACGGTGAAGAAGCAAAACTAAAAGGTAAACAACCTAAAACAATTATTTTAGCTAATTTTTCCCGATCTTTCTAAATATCGTATTTCCAAATAACCCCCCCAGTACTCGAGTTAAGATTTTGTTGCCCACATGACTCATCTACTCCCCAATCAAGAGGGCGTTTCTCTTCCATATGCCTACGAAGTTGACCCTTTCTTCCACACTTATCGGGCTCATGCTTATAATATTCACTACAAATTTTATATTTTAAATAATTGTTATGATCTTCTAGTCTTTCGAAAAACATCCAACACTTAATTACTTCTTAATTGTCAATTCTTCTTAATAGGGAGAGGAGGCCTACTTGTTGTACCCTACATTTTGAGTTTGACTAGCATTACCAAGTGTAGGTGGTGGTGTTTTAAGATTGATTGAATATCATCTAACAATCATCTAAATCATCATCTACACCATAATTTTCTTGCATTCACTCATAATCTACATTTAAATTTTTAGGTGAACATTCATAAATGTGTGTAAGCTACTAGAAGAACCAACACCACCTCTTGTGCGTTTTGAAGTTTTTTTACTACCACCTCGACTAGTGCACGTTTTTTTTGCCGCTCTAAGTAAATCCATTATATAAATTAAAGCAAGAAATTAAATTAAGAAACTAAATTAATAAATTAAATAAATAATTTTAAATAATAAAATAAGTGTACACCAAATAAGATAAAGAGATGGAACGAGTGTACCGAAATTCTAGATACCGCACTAATTTTGAATTTTTGATATAAAAGATCAAACGTCAATTGATAGACCGAAACTTGATAGTTGATACTTTATACTTGAATACCTGATAACACACTTCACTTGAATAATAGATATTTGATAATAATAATTTTGTAATGACTAAACCGTGATGATCCGGCCCGTTGTCACGTGAGTTACCGCCTCGTTTCCTCCATTTTCTACTTCCTTATGTTTCATTATAGGAGTCTTGGGTGAATGAGTTGAATTGGATTTGTTTTAGATGGAAACGAGACACTTAGTCTCTTAAAGGAAGGCTTGTTTTGGAAAAGTTAATCGGGTGTTGACTAGTGAGTTAAAGGATTTGGATGTGATTTTCGGTGATTCGGTTAGCTTCGAGGGATGATTTGTGACTTAGGAGTTTGATCATAATTGATTTTGGAGGTCTGGTGTAGAATTAGGCTTGAATTGGTGAACTTAGTATTTTGGTGAATTCCGGTTGATAGGTGAGATTATATATGATCCGAGGGTCGGAATGAGATTGCAAAAGTTGGTGTAGCTTCGTTAGATGATTTTGGATGTGTGTGAAAAATTTCAGATCATTTAGGAGGTGTTTTGGTTAGGTTTTTGATAAAATGCGTAATTCGAAAGTTTTGGAAGAACTTAGGCTTGAATCCGATGTAACATAATGGGTTTTGGTGTTATTTTGGTATTTCGATGATTGGAGCAAGTTTGAATGATGTTTTAGAATGGGTTGACTTTGGTTGAGGTCCCGGGGGCATCTGTGTGATTTCGGATGGCCATCGGGATGATTTTCGGACTTGAAGAAAACACTGTACAAAATTCGAAAAATACTAGAATTCACCTTTTAGTATTAATTAACTATAAAATTGATCATATTAAGTAATCTTAATTTGTTCATTGAAAATACTAATATGGCTAACTAGGCTCTTTACTCCAAAGACAACTTTAAAATAAAAATATTAATTCTTTTTTTATATTTAAAAATAATAATACTATGAACTGCATATAAAAAGGGCAAAAAATCAAATAAAATGGACGGAAGGGAGTAACATTTTTCAAGTTACATTCATGTTCAAATAATGCGGAAAACGCCTAAGAATAAATCCATAGTCCACAATCCACAGGTGAAACTTGGATTTTTTTCAATTGTTTAAAAATTGGGTTCAGATGTCGGAAAGTTGTTATTCTATGTTCACATTTCAATTCTTTGACTGGAAATCTCCATTCAATATATGTAAAAGTTGTCGAGATTTGACTCAAGTTGTGGGAACGACGCGTAACGAAATGGGTATTTTAAGTGATAAATTGCATGTGTATTTCTTCCTCGCAAAGACACTCATTTCTGAACATAACGCAAAAACTGTGACAGCTCAAGAAATGAAGAATATTGCTGCGTTCGACATATTTTTAATTTTTCTTATTTTATCAATGGATACATTGTGTTTGCGAGGCGAATCCAGGATCTTAGAGTTAGACTTATCGCCTGTCAAATTCAATGAGAATATGAGTCATGTCCGAGGTCGGAGTAACAGGCAGCTGTTCAAACCTAATCCTTCGCCTATGGCAAATTCTCGTAAACATCAGATCGGATCTAGTCCACCACCCATTATGAAATAACAAGTTTTCATTTTGCAATACTTTTTAGTCTCAAAAATTGTGAAACAAATTGTCAGATCATTTGATAAGCCTAACGGGAAATTTGTTCTCAAAGTATATATGGATATTACTCCGGCTTGTAATTTGTATGGCCAGCTGATCACTGATTTATTTTTATGAATAATTTTTTTTTTCCTTCTAACTGCGTACTTCCTTAGATCTATTTGAATACATAATAAAAATGAATTGAAACCTTAAACTGCACTTTAGTGAATTATAACTTGCTACTTGTAGAAAACTGCTGGAATTGGAATGCAATGCCTTCAATAATTTAATCCTCCAGATGAAAACAACAACCCTGTAAATCACCCACACCTCATACCCATCTGTACAATATAAAGAAAGACTTTATCAACCATGACTATCATCATAAAGCTTTTGGGATAAGACTAGGCTATATGTAACTGAGAGAGAAAATACACGGGCTATGGAGACCAGCAGAGACCCTAAATCTGATAGATTTGGGTAATTATTTTACGTTATGAAGATTCACTCACAAGAAATCTACAATAAAGCCACACAACAGGCTCCATGGTTCGTTATGTTACAATATCTATCAATCTGACAATTGGAACCAAAGTTTAATTCATATGATGCAAAGTCAATCACAACCAGAATATGGATATGCCTACAAGACGTACCGACTTAATTCTACGACTTAACAATTCCAAAAAGAATCAACCAAATGCTGGGAACACTATTCAAAATCGACAACTGCACATCCCAAGCAATTAGAAGACAATATGTTAGACTATGCATTCTAAACCCCCCCCCCCCCCCCGAAATTTCTACCAATATCAGTGTTACCGGGAATTGTGATGACCCAAAGGGTCAACTTATGTTTTACAACTCGATTTAGTGTTCCTAAGCCTTCAAATCCTCATTTTATTCCTCCTCGATTTGCATGCGCAATTCAGACGTGTTACTAGAAAGCTTTTATATTGAAAGTTGATGAAAATAATAATTTTTGAAAGTTCATTTAGTTGACTTAGGTCAGTGTTTTGAGTAAACACACCTGGACTCATATTTTAACAGTCCCGGTAGGTCCGTATCGAATTATGGGACCATGGGGTATGCTCGAAATCGAATTCCAAGGTTCGTAGCTCAAAAAATAGAGATTTGATAAAAATTAAAAGTGTGAAAGTCTAATGGTATAAGAATATGGTTAATGTTTGATCTTGTTGGTATCTGGTCCGCTTTTTGGTTCTGAAGCCCAGTAGAGGTTCATTATGATATTTAAGACTTGTATGTGAAATTTGATGAGGAACGGAGTTAGTTTGACGTGATTCGGACATCTGGTTGAGAAAATAGAACCGTTAAAGCGTCCTTGGGAATTTCTTTTCATTTGATCCAAATTTATAGTTCTAGGTGTTATTTTGGCGATTTGATCACGCGAGCAAGTTCGTACGATATTTAAGACTTGTTTGCATGTTTGGTTTGGAGCCCCGATGTAACGACCCGGCCGGTCGTTTTACTTTTAGAACCCCATTCCCCTAAATAAAATTTCTTGTGCTTTCTTTAGCTAATTTACGACTTGCGGAGATGGTTGGTTCGGGATTTGGAAGGTTTGGTTGATATAACCTCACTTGATTTCTTAAATTTTTCTTAAAAGGCCAAGTTTGACTTTGGTCAACATTCCTAGCAAACGGACCTGGATTGTTTTGATGCTCTCGGAGGGTCCGTTATGGGACCTGGGCGTATGCCCGGAATCAAATTCCGAGGTCCCTAGCCCAAGTAATAAATTTTTAACAAAAATTGTTAAAACTGAAATTTCAAGGATTTAAGGAAGCTAATTAATGATTGATCACATTGGTATCAGGCTCGTATGTTGGTTCCGGAGCCCAGTACATGTCCAATATAGCATTTAGGACTTGCCCTCAAAATTTGGTATCAATCCGAGTAGTCTAAGTGTGTTTCGGCTCGTTATAAGTGAATTGAGAACTTTAAGTTCAAAAGTTTGATCCAATTGGTTTTAGGGGTGATTCTTAGAATTAGCGTTGTTTCGTGCTATCCGAAGGTTCGAGCAAGTCTGTTTCATGATTTTAGACTTGTTGTTATGCTCGGGCGCTGCCCGAGAGCCCCGAGTGTCAATCAGAAGAGGTTCGAGTGAAGTTGGAAAATTTGAGAAGTCCTGAAGCTTCAACTGCTGTCACAACCGCACCTGCGGTTGGTCAGCTGTAAGTGCGAGACTGCTGAAGCGGTCGAGGCCTCGCAGATATGGCCCAGGGCTGGCCAGGCAAAACCGCAGAAGTGGCTGTGTAGAATCGGCTGCAAGACCGCAGAAGTGGTCCCAACCCATTTGGCCAATTCCGCAGATTCGACCTCCTTCTCGCAGAAGCGAGTCCGGAGATGCGGTCCCCCGACCGCAAATGCAAAAATCACTGAACGTGGAACCAAAGTTTAATTCATATGATGCAAAGTCAATCACAACCAGAATATGGATATGCCTACAAGACGTACCGACTTAATTCTACGACTTAACAATTCCAAAAAGAATCAACCAAATGCTGGGAACACTATTCAAAATCGACAACTGCACATCCCAAGCAATTAGAAGACAATATGTTAGACTATGCATTCTAAACCCCCCCCCCCGAAATTTCTACCAATATCAGTGTTACCGGGAATTGTGATGACCCAAAGGGTCAACTTATGTTTTACAACTCGATTTAGTGTTCCTAAGCCTTCAAATCCTCATTTTATTCCTCCTCGATTTGCATGCGCAATTCAGACGTGTTACTAGAAAGCTTTTATATTGAAAGTTGATGAAAATAATAATTTTTGAAAGTTCATTTAGTTGACTTAGGTCAGTGTTTTGAGTAAACACACCTGGACTCATATTTTAACAGTCCCGGTAGGTCCGTATCGAATTATGGGACCATGGGGTATGCTCGAAATCGAATTCCAAGGTTCGTAGCTCAAAAAATAGAGATTTGATAAAAATTAAAAGTGTGAAAGTCTAATGGTATAAGAATATGGTTAATGTTTGATCTTGTTGGTATCTGGTCCGCTTTTTGGTTCTGAAGCCCAGTAGAGGTTCATTATGATATTTAAGACTTGTATGTGAAATTTGATGAGGAACGGAGTTAGTTTGACGTGATTCGGACATCTGGTTGAGAAAATAGAACCGTTAAAGCGTCCTTGGGAATTTCTTTTCATTTGATCCAAATTTATAGTTCTAGGTGTTATTTTGGCGATTTGATCACGCGAGCAAGTTCGTACGATATTTAAGACTTGTTTGCATGTTTGGTTTGGAGCCCCGATGTAACGACCCGGCCGGTCGTTTTACTTTTAGAACCCCATTCCCCTAAATAAAATTTCTTGTGCTTTCTTTAGCTAATTTACGACTTGCGGAGATGGTTGGTTCGGGATTTGGAAGGTTTGGTTGATATAACCTCACTTGATTTCTTAAATTTTTCTTAAAAGGCCAAGTTTGACTTTGGTCAACATTCCTAGCAAACGGACCTGGATTGTTTTGATGCTCTCGGAGGGTCCGTTATGGGACCTGGGCGTATGCCCGGAATCAAATTCCGAGGTCCCTAGCCCAAGTAATAAATTTTTAACAAAAATTGTTAAAACTGAAATTTCAAGGATTTAAGGAAGCTAATTAATGATTGATCACATTGGTATCAGGCTCGTATGTTGGTTCCGGAGCCCAGTACATGTCCAATATAGCATTTAGGACTTGCCCTCAAAATTTGGTATCAATCCGAGTAGTCTAAGTGTGTTTCGGCTCGTTATAAGTGAATTGAGAACTTTAAGTTCAAAAGTTTGATCCAATTGGTTTTAGGGGTGATTCTTAGAATTAGCGTTGTTTCGTGCTATCCGAAGGTTCGAGCAAGTCTGTTTCATGATTTTAGACTTGTTGTTATGCTCGGGCGCTGCCCGAGAGCCCCGAGTGTCAATCAGAAGAGGTTCGAGTGAAGTTGGAAAATTTGAGAAGTCCTGAAGCTTCAACTGCTGTCACAACCGCACCTGCGGTTGGTCAGCTGTAAGTGCGAGACTGCTGAAGCGGTCGAGGCCTCGCAGATATGGCCCAGGGCTGGCCAGGCAAAACCGCAGAAGTGGCTGTGTAGAATCGGCTGCAAGACCGCAGAAGTGGTCCCAACCCATTTGGCCAATTCCGCAGATTCGACCTCCTTCTCGCAGAAGCGAGTCCGGAGATGCGGTCCCCCGACCGCAAATGCAAAAATCACTGAAGCAGTGAGCTTCATTTAATACGAGCTCTAGCCATTTTTAACCATTTGGCACTCGGGTATTGAGAAATTTTGGAGATCTTGAGAGGGGATTTTCACCTAGCATCTTGAGGTAAGTTCATCCCCCTTATTTCTAAGTTTAATACTCGAGTTTTGGGTATATTAATACCGAAAGATTAGGAGAAATCAATGGGTAAGAGAAAAACCTAGGGTTTTGATAAAACTTAGATTTTACCAAGTAATCGGTTATGAAAAAAGTAGGAATTATATATTATTGATCCTTGGGTTACAAGGAACAACTCTTTTTGAAAAATGTCGGAATCTGGGCACGTGGGCCCGGGGTCGGATTTTAGAAAACGTGTGTCTAAGGTTGGGTAATTGTTTTAATAATTATAAAATAATTTTATAATTATATACAAGGTTAGGAATTCTATATTATTGATCTTGCTAGCATCCAATTTTTCTCATAACTCCCAGTTGCCTTAGTATTCCGTCTCATACTATACTTGTGTTTGGGCAGTCAAAGAAACGTGGTCAAGTATTTCCACTCTTCTAGCACAGAACACACAATCCTGTGGCATATGAATTCTAAAGTTGAGTAGTATGTCCCCAATTGCTAATCCTTGATAAATTATCAACCATAGGTAAAATTTGAATCCTGTGTGAACCTGTGTATGTTGATGAATTCTCTTCCAACTGACTTTGGGAAACTGAGGCAACATTTGGATATATGCTCTTTGAATTTGGAATCTGCCTTGCTCCACCATGTCTGCCATTGTTGTATTGAGATTGACTTGGCACTGAGTTTGCCTGCACCAAGTCTCTCTTTGCTTATATTATCTTTCTGACCACCTAAGCTGTTCTTAGGTGTGTCCATTTTAGTAATATCCTTGTATTTTATGTAATAACTATGAGTCTATTTAATCCATAAGGTATCTTTTTTTATTGTCAATGCCTATAACTGCTCCAGAATTGCTGTTTTATTCCACATCCTCATATTGATGATGTTCAATCCCCCTACTACTTTTGGCTAGCAAATCTTGTCCCAGGCTATTAATGCTTTCCTGGAAATAGCATTTGATCCGGTCCAAAGAAAAGTTGTGTATGGCTTCTATCATCTTTATGATCTTCTTAGGCAGTAAGAACATTTGAGCCAAATAAGTCTGTTGCCAAATAACACAGACTTTATAAGTTGCACCCTTCCAGAATAGGATAGCATCCTAGCTGACCAGCAGTTCACCCTTTCAGTAATCTTCTCCACTAGTGGTAGGCATTGATTTATATTCAGCTTCTTTGCAGATAGATGAACTCCCAGGTACTTAAAAAGAATAGATCCCTATGTATAACCAATAAGATTAAGTAATAGCTCTTTGATATGTTGTTGAACACCAGCAATATGCATAGAGCTCTTATCTCTATTTGCCTGAAGTCTAGTTGCAGCAGAGAACCTATAGAAGGTTTCCTGCATTTTGGTTACTAAGGTTATGTATGCCCTCCAAAACATTAACAATTCATCAGCAAAATAAATATGAGTCGCCCCCAGTTTTTTGCATCTTGGATGGTATTTAAACTCCTTTGAAATTGACAGTTGGCTCATCTCTCTTTGTAGGTACTCCACTGCAATAACAAATAGATATGGAGACACTGGATCCCCTTGTCTAATCCCTCTCTTAGCCTGGAAAGGTTTGATAAGGCCACCATTATGTACCAAAGAATATGATATTGTTGGCACCCATTCCATTACCCAATGGATAGTTTTTTGTGGAAAGCCAAGGTCAGTGAGAATACACCTAAGAAAATGCCAATCCAATGAGTCATATGCCTTTTTAATGTCGACTTTCATCATACACCTAGGAGATAGACCTTTCCTATTATAACCCTTGAATAACTCATGGCTAAAAAGAATATTGTCAATGATACTCATTCCTTCAATAAAGACTTCCCAATGATCACCTGTCACGACCCGGATTTTCCCCCAACATCGAGATCGTGATGGCGCCTACTCGTGGTAGCTAGGCAAGCCACTGTATTCATACTATCATGCTTTTAACACAATTTTACTTGAATAAATGCGGAATGCTTTATCGAAATAGAAATAACAATTCACAAGGTGAAAATCATACTGAAATCCTCTACCCCAAGACGTGGAGTCACCAACTCACGAACTACTATGGAATACTACACATAAAAGTCTGAAAGAAATATAACATAATTCTGTTTGTCTCGGAACAAAGAGACTACAGCTAATAACATAAATAAAGAGAGAGACGTCGGGCCTGCGGAAGTCTGCAAGATACCTCGGTCTCAATATGATCAACTCTCACGCAATCGATTTACTGCTGCTGCTGCTGCTGCTCCTGATCGTAACCTGGACCTGTGCAAAAACGCACAGAAGTGTAATATCAGCACAACCGACCCCATGTGCTGGTAAGTGCCTGGCCTATCCCGGCGAAGTAGTGACAAGCCTAGGACCAGACACCCACATAAACCTGTGCAATTCAATATATGTATGTATACCACGGAATAACAAGAAATAACCAAGTATTAACACAATAAGGAATATCTCAAAGAATTCAACAATTAACCACAGTAAATAAATTCACAAGGAAAAACAAAATATAATGTAAACACAAGTAATATCAATTCAAGAAATAGCAAGCAGTTGCACGGCATCACCCTTCGTGCTTTTACTCTCATCCTCACCAAATAAACAAATAAAGTACACGTCATCACCCTTCGTGCTTTTACTCTCATCCTCACATCCATAGTACGGCATGATCCTTCGTACATGGTTCAATAACAAGGCACGACATGATCCTTCGTGCATAATCAATAAAACATGGCACGGCATTAACCTTCGTGCATAAATAAATAAACATGGCACGGCATCACCCTTCGTGCATTATCACTCTTCCTCACCCAAATAACAATCACGGTTAAGGGCAAAGAAAGAAACAGTAATTCATAAACCGTCCCATCAAGGGCAATCAATAATCATCTTCACAACAAGTCCCGACAAGGGAGAACAATAACAATTCATCTGTAATATATCTCAAAATAATCATTTTCCAATGACTCACGGTCATACTAGACGCCAATGTATGGATGCTCGTCACCACAGCCCATACACCGCACTCGATCACATAACACATAACACATAGTCCTATACCCTCAAGCTAGGATAGAACAAACACTTACCTCGAGTGTTTATGAACAATTCAATCCGTGGAAATGTCTTTTTCTTTCAACTTTGGCTCCAATCCAATCGTATCTATACACAATTGATTTAATATCATCAATACTACTCAACAAACTAATTCTTAAGACCAAATACATCTTTTATAACATTCTGCCCGAAATAGTGAATTTCAACCCCGGGCCCACATGGTCGGAATTCGGGGTTAGGACCAAAATCCGGTTACCCATCCCCCCACGAGTTCATGTATATGATTTGTTTCAAAATCGGACCTCAATTCGAGGTCCAATTCCCCAATTTATGAAAAACCCTATTTTCTAACAAAAACAAGAATTCTACCATGAAAATCTTTGATTTCTTACGAAAAACATGTTTAATGATGTTAGGAATTGAAAGAATTAAGTAAAAAGTGACTTACAATCGTTTTGATGAAGAAGAAATCCGTGAAGAATCGCAAATGGGTGTTTTTGTTCTGTAAAAAGTGAAGAAATGAACTTAAAATCGTGTTTTACAGGTCTCTGTGTTCGCATTTGCGAACATGGGTTCGCAATTGTGAACCCCGACCAATTTCTGGAGTTTGAAAAATAAGCTAAAGTTGGGAAGTTCGCATTTGCGAACATTTGTTCGCATTTGCGAAGTCTAGGCAGTTACTGGGGATTTCGCATTTGCGAAATAAGGTTCGCATTTGCGAACATAGGCTGTATAAGGCAGTGTTCGCATTTGCGAACAATGGTTCGCATTTGCGAACCAAGGCAGTATGGGGCAGTGTTCGCATTTGCGAACTGTGTTCGCATTTGCGAACATAGGCAGGCCTGGGGACGTTCGCATTTGCGAACAATTGTTCGCATTTGCGAACAAGGCTGGGCATGAGGGGTTTCGCATTTGCGATCAGGGTTCGCATTTGCGAGCCCTGCCTTGTACTGCCCCTTCGCAATTGCGAGAAATACTTCGCAATTGCGAAGCCAACAGCTGGGTGAAAAACCAGCAGTGCAAAAATTCAGAATTTCATCCAACGGCCTATCAAATCTTTACCCGAGCCCCCCGGGCTCCAAACCAAACATGTACACAATATCAAAAACACATTATGAACTTGTTCGTGCGATCACATCGCCAATATCACCTCGTTTTCATCAAATCAAGCCTCAAATTCATGATTTTCATACCTTTGGTTTTCAAAACTTTCAAACTTGGGACTCAAGGTCCAAAACATCTCAAACGACATCCAAATGTCACCAAACTTTACAGAAATCACATATATAATATTTAAGACTTGTACCGGGCGTCGGAACCAAAATACGAGCCCGATGCCAAGGTCAATTAATTCATTTCCTTGAACAATTACATCAAAAACAATTTCATAGAAAAATTCATAACTTGGGCTCTAGGCCTCGAATTCGACTCCGGACACATGTCCAAGTCCCATATTTTCCTACGGACCTCTCGGGACCATCCAATCTCGGGTCCGGATCCGTTTACCAAAAATGTTGACCGAAGTCAACCATATCAATATTAATATCATTTTTATCCACATTTCTCATAGAATTCATATTTTCTATCACAAAATCTTTCCGGCTACATGCTCGGATTGTGCACGTAAATCGAGGCAACATAGAATGAGGTTTTCAAGGCCTCAGAAGCTCGAAATTATTAATAAAATAAGTGATGACCCTTTGGGTCGTCACAATCTCCACCTCTAAAACAACCGTTCGTCCTCGAACGGACAAAAGAAAGAAGTACCGAGTCAGGAAACAAGTGTGGGTAACGGCTCCGCATATCAGACTCGGACTCCCAGGTCGATGCCTCAGGAGGCTGACCTCTCCACCGAACACGCACAGAAGGATAACTCTTCGACCTCAACTGTCGAACCTGCCGGTCTAGAATGGCCACCGGCTCCTCCTCGTAAGATAGATCATTGTCCAATTGGACAGTACTGAAGTCTAACACATGTGTGGGATCGCCGTGGTATCTCCGAAGCATAGATACGTGAAAAATTGGATGCACGGCTGATAAGCTAGGCGGCAAAGCTAATCTGTAAGCCACCCCTCCCACTCTGTCTAGAATCTCAAATGGACCAATATACCTAGGGCCGAGCTTGCCCTTCTTCCCGAACCTCATCACGCCCTTCATAGGCGACACTCGGAGCAATACTCGTTCACCAACCATGAAATCCACATCTCGAACTTTACGATCCGCATAAGTCTTCTGCCTGGACTGAGCTGAACGCAATCTCTCCTGAATAGTCTTGACCTTATCCAAGGCCTCCTGAACTAAGTCTGTACCCAACAACCGAGCCTCTCCCGGTTCAAACCATCCAACCGGTGATCGACATCGCCTACCATACAACGCCTCATACGGAGCCATCTGGATGCTAGATTGGTAACTGTTATTGTAGGCGAACTCTGCTAATGGTAGAAACTGATCCCACGAGCCTCCGAAATCAATAACACAGGCTCGAAGCATGTCCTCTAGAATCTGAATAGTCCTCTCGGACTGGCCATCCGTCTGAGGATGAAATGCTGTACTCAACTGAACCTGGGTGCCTAACTCCCGCTGGACCGCTCTCCGGAACCGCGAGGTAAACTGCGTTCCCCGATCAGAGATAATAGATACCGGCACCCCATGGAGACGAACAATCTCCCTAATGTAAACCTCCGCTAACCTCTCCGACGAGTAGGAGACAGATACTGGAATAAAGTGTGCCGACTTGGTCAACCTATCAACAATGACCCAAATAGCATCAAATTTCCTCCGAGTCAAAGGAAGTCCAGTAACGAAGTCCATAGTGATCCGCTCCCATTTCCACTCGGAAATTTCAATCCTCTGGAATACACCACCAGGTCTCTGGTGCTCATATTTCACCTGCTGACAATTCAGACACCGAGCGACATACGCAACGATATCTTTATTCATTTTGTGCCACCAATAGTGTTGCCGTAAGTCCTAGTACATCTTCGCGGCGCCTGGGTGAATAGAATACCGCGAACTGTGGGCCTCCGCTAAGATCAACTCTCGAATCCCTTCGACATTGGGCACACAAACTCGACCCCGCAATTTCAATACCCCATCATCATCTAGATTTACCTGTGTGGCACCTCCCCGCTGTACTGTATCTCTCAACTCACGCAAATGAGGATCATCAAATTGACTCTCACGGATACGCTCTAATAAAGAAGAACGAGCGACCGTGCAGGCTAACACCCTGCTAGGTTCAGAAATGTCTAATCTCACGAACCGGTTGGCTAAGGCCTGGACATCTAGAGCTAATGGTCTCTCACTGACCGGAATGTATGCAAGACTACCCATGCTGGCATACTTTCTACTCAAAGCATCGGCCACCACATTGGCCTTACCTGGGTGATATAAGATAGTAACATCATAGTCTTTTAGCAACTCTAACCATCTCCGCCGTCGTAGATTCAACTCCTTCTGCTTGAACAAGTACTGTAGGCTTTTGTGATCAGTGTACACCTCACATGTCACACCATATAGATAATGCCTCCGGATCTTTAAGGCATGAACCACTGCTGCTAACTCAAGATCATGAACTGGATAATTCTTCTCATGTATCTTTAACCGCCTCGAAGCATAAGCGATAACCTTACCATCCCGCATCAATACCGCTCCAAGCCCTGTACGAGATGCGTCACAATAAACCGTATAAGGCCCTGCACCCGTAGGTAGTATCAACACCGGCGCGGTGGTCAAGGCCGTCTCGAGCTTCGAAAGCTCGCCTCACACTCCTCTCGACCACCGAAACTGGACACCCTTCCGGGTCAACCCGGTCATCGGGCTGCAATAGAAGAAAACCCTCTACAAAACGACGGTAGTAACCTCGCTAATCCCAAGAAACTCCGGATCTCGATCACGAAGCTGGTCGAGGCCAATTCCGGACTCGCCTCAATCTTCTTTGGGTCTACCCGAATACCTTCCACCGATACAATGTGACCCGGAAATGCTACCGAACTCAGCCAGAACTCACATTTAGAAAATTTGGCATATAGCCGGTTATCTTTCAGAGTCTAAAGAACCACTCTGAGGTGCTGCTCGTGCTCTTCCTGGCTGCGGGAGTACACCAGGATGTCATCTATAAAGACTATCACGAACAGATCTAAGTAAGGCTTGAATACCCGATTCATCAACTCCATGAATGCTGCCGGGGCATTGGTCAACCCGAAGGACATGACCAAGAACTCATAATGCCCACATCTAGTGCGAAAGGCTGTCTGAGGAATGTCAGCCGCCCTGATCTTCAGCTGATGGTAGCCTGACCTCAAGTCTATCTTTGAAAATACCTTGGCACCCTGAAGTTGGTCAAATAAATCATCAATTCGCGGAAGTGGATATTTATTTTTTGATAGTCACCTTGTTTAACTGCCGGTAATCAATACACATCCGCATCGAGCCATCCTTCTTCTTTACAAATAATACAGGTGCTCCCCAGGGGGAAACACTGGGCCTGATAAAGCCCTTCTCAAGAAGGTCCTGCAACTGATCTTTCAACTCTTTTAACTCCGGCGGGGCCATACGATAGGGTGGAATAGAGATGGGCCGAGTGCCCGGTGCCAAATCAATACAGAAATCAATATCCCTGTCGGGTGGCATGCCCGGCAGGTCTGAAGGAAAAACCTCCGGAAACTCCCGTGCAATAGGGACCGACTCAATGGAAGGAACTTTTGCGCTGGAATCACGAACATAAGCCAGATAAGCTAGACACCTCTTCTCGACCATGCGTCGAGCCTTAACATAAGAAATAACAGTGCGAACGGAGTGGCTTGAGGTACCTTTCCACTCTAGTCGGGGTGATTCGGGCAAGGCTAAGGTCATCGTCTTAGCATGGCAATCAAGAATAGCATGGTATGGGGACAACCAGTCCATCCCCAATATGACATCAAAATCTACCATGTCTAAAAGCAACAGATCAACACGGGTCTCAAGACCCCCAAATATAACTACGCACGAACGATGCACCCGATCGACTACAATGGAGTCACCCACCGGTGTAGCCACATAAACTGGAATATCCAGAGCATAGCTGGGCACGGCCAAATACGGTGCGAAGTAGGAAGACACATAGGCATATGTAGATCCAGGGTCAAATAATACCGAAGCACCTCTGCCACACACAAGAATAGTACATGTAATCACAGCATCTAATGCCTCTGCCTCTGGCCTGGCTGGTAAAGCATAGAAACGGGGATCAACACCTCCCCTATGAGCTACATCCCTAGGACGGTCATCAACTGGCTGACCTCTACCTCTGGCCGGACGGTCTCGACCTCCACCTCTATGATCTCTACCCCCGCCTCTGGCTGGCTAGGCAGGCTGAGGGTCAGCTGGGGCCTGTATCATAGGACGAGGACCTCGCCGCTGAGAGTTGCCCGCTGCTAAAGGGCAATACCTGATAAAATGACCCGGGTCACCACAACCGTAGCAACTCTTAGACTGATAGGGCTGCTGGCCCTGACGACCTGAATGGCCTCCACGAACACTCTGAAGAGGCTGAGCATTAATAGGAGGCTGGTCTGAATAATGCCCACGAAAACCGCGATCACCCGGTCCACCCTGTGAAGCCTGAAGGGCGGAATGAAAAGGCCTGGAGGACTGGCCTCTATCAAAGGATTCTCTGCCACCAGAGGAAGAACCACCAAACCTACCTGAATGACGAGGCCTCTTATCCGAAGAATAACCGCCTCCCCTAGCAAGAGCCATCTCAACTCTGCGTGCTGCATTGGCTGCCTCCTGAAATGATATGTCACTCCCCACGCCCATAGCCATCTGGAGTCTAATCGGCTGATTAAGCCCATCTATAAATCTGCGGACCCTCTCCCGCTCCGTGGGAAGTATCACCACCGCATGACGAGCCAAGTCGATAAATCTCGTCTCATACTGTGTAACTGTCATAGTGCCCTGATGGAGGCGCTCAAACTGCCTCCGAAGTACATCCCGCCGAGTAGCAGGGAGAAACTTCTCCATAAATAGTTCCGCAAACTGATCCCATGATAAGGACCCTGCTGGTCGAGTCAGGCAATAATCTCTCCACCAAGTCTTGGCGAATCCTGCAAGTCTGAAGGTACAGAAATCAACTCCGTTTGTCTCCACGATCCCCATAGTCTTGAGAATCTCATGGCAACTGAATAAAAAGTCCTGAGGATCCTCTGATGCGGCTCCACCGAATGTAGTGGTAAATAGCTTGGAGAACCGATCAAGCCTCCATAACGAATCAGAAGTCATGGCCGCTCCATCACTGGCATGAGCTATGGTACCTGACTGAGTGGCCACAGCTGGCTGAATTACTGGTGTCTGAGGCTGAGGAGCTACTGGCTCCGGAGTATGAGCAATAGGAGTCTGGGCCCCTCCTCCAGCCTGAGAAGTAGCTGGTGCAACTGATAATAAGCCCGCTCTAGCAATGCTGTCCATAAACCCTGCTATTCTGACCAAAGCATCCCGAGATCCGGGGTAAATAAAGCCTCTTCTGGGACCTGAGCTGGGCCCACTGGAGCTGCTGGGACTGGAACCTCCTCGTCAATCTCAATATGAGGCTCCACCTCTGGGGTAGCTGCCTGGGGCTGAGCTCTACCCCTACCACGGCCTCCGATACGGCCTTGGCCCCTGCCCCTCACGGGAGCTGCCTGGGGCTCGGGCTGCTGGTCAGCGGACGAAGAAGCGCGTGTCCTCACCATCCGCGAAAGGACAGAATAGAAATTCAATCAGTAATTGAGGAACAAGTCGCACGACAAGAAAGAACAAATGAGAGACTCTTTCCTAACTCAATAGACTCTGGAGGACAAGTACGGACGTCTCCGTACCTACCTCTCAAACTCTACTAAGCTTGTTCGTGAGTGGTGAGACCTATGTAACCTAGAGCTCGATACCAACTTGTCACGACCCGGATTTTCCCCCAACATCGGGATCGTGATGGCGCCTACTCGTGGTAGCTAGGCAAGCCATTGTATTTGTAGACACGTAATTTTGACCTTACCCCACATTTAACCCATTTTAGCGTAGAATAATTAATTTAGGTCTAATATAGTTATTTACACTAATTTTAACTCTTTTACATTATTTTAACATAAAATTGAAAAATACAAAAATAGTTTCATGTTATTACATAATATATTTTAATTAATTGAAATTAATTTGATTTTAATTCAAAGCATTGGGCTATTTACTTAATAGATTGCTAAAATTAAAGAATTACAAATTTTGGACCCCATTTTGCAATAGAGGAGGCCCCAATCTGGTGGTCCATACCCCTGACCCGCCTACCCCCACCCTTTCTTCTTCAATCAACATTAAACACCTTGAAAAACCCTAGACCTAAAAAAAAAACTACCCAGCCGCAACAGTGAGGAAAACATCAGCCGCCTCCTACACCAGCCTCACTGCACGAAGCCGCCGACCACCAACCCTACGCCGCCTGAAACCAGCCATCGCCAGCCCTTCTCCATTGTCGTCATCCCTTAACGCCAGCCGCCGGCGAACCAGCCATCACCAACAACCCAAACAAGTTGTCGCCCAACAGCAAACAACCAGCGACGCAACCAACTTCAACGCCAGACCTTCACCGCGAACCAGCAGCTAGCCGGAAAACGAAACGAGCTTCAGCCATCAACCACCCAAACAGACCCTGCTCTCTACAACAAACTAACAGCAACCAAGTGACAGCCACCCCCTCACCTCCGTCGAAACTCGCCGGAAAATACAACAAAAGTCGCTGCCGATAGCGACCTCATTCGCCAGAAAACGAGCTACAGAGATGCCGGAAACCAGAAACAACAAGCAGAAATTGTTGTCTGCTTTTTCTTAAATCTGAAAAAATGTTGTTTTAGTTCCTAATTTTGATCTTCTCTTGTGGAGTCGTTTTACATTTGAGATGGGTTTCTGATTGGAGATTTCCATTGCCAAATCGAATTTTTCGGTGGAGTTCGAGTTTCCATCCGTGGTTCCGAGTCGAGGTCCGGTCCAGCCCCGATCCACAGTTTTGTTCAAGTATTTGTAAATATCAGGTTCATTTTGAGATCCCTATCTTAAACTCTACTTCCGATCTCTCGTCTCATATATGAATGTTCTGCATTTGTTTATTGTCGCATTTTAGTTCATGTTAAGTGTGAAATTGCTTGTTATTGATTCTGTGGAGTTTCATGCTAGATTAAAGTGTGAAAATGCTTATGCTTGTTTGTTTTTGTCTTAACACAAGATAAATAATGTTAAGTTACAGCAAGTCAATTAAATTTAAGTGTTAGATGCTATTCTAAAGTAAACAATTGTATTAGCTTAGATTACATTGAAAAGTTGAATGATGTAAAGCCTTGATCTTAAATCTTAAAGAGTATCAAGGTGTGGCATGGGATTCGAGAGTCAAAAAGTGAAAAGAATCTTTACTAATTAAATCGTTAAGAGCATGTTTAGGCCGGTCACACTTGGGTAGGCAATCTCTTAGGATTTTTGTTGGTTTCGAGGCGAGAGGTCGTTCCCGTAGTTGAATTTATTTGAGGAATACCTCGTGAAGTTTGTATATATTATTATCCGGGGTATGCCCTGAAGAATTATGTAAATATTTTGGAGGCCGTGACGAGCTTGCGAAGGAGGCATAGTGTAGTATTTTGTTCTTATTTATATTCTTATTTTTCTTTTATTAGGTGGGGACGACCTCGAGCCTCTTGTGTGCTTATTCTATTTTTGTATGTGTTTTACCTCAATTTGAATGTTTTGAAAGCCAACTTGATCAAGTACGCAACCGTACTAGTTACGGGACTTGGGGAATGCCTAACACCTTCTCCCCGAGTCAAATGAACCCCCTTACCCGAATCTCTGGTGCAGACTTAGTTTTGAAGTCTAAAGTGTTTTAAAGGAAAATTATTTAAAAAACGGTGGCCTGGCACACCGAAATCAATTGTCAGGTGGCGACTCTGAGTTAATTCCTTTTAAACACAAATTTTTGTCATTTTCAAAATTGAAAAGCCCTTTTCAAGCCTTTTTTACAAAATTCTTTTATTAATTTAAGAGGGTTTAGTAGAAAGGTTTGTTTTGGTAAAAAAAAAGGGGTGTGACATCTCTGGCGACTCTGCTGGGGACATTGCGGGTTCGAGCTAGTACTTGATTTTGTTGGCTTTTAGAATATTTGATTGAGGTTTTTTGTGCTTTTTCATTAGCTTTATTTGATTTTTATTATGTTTTTATATTTGGTTATTTGCTAGTTGCTTATTTGTTTACAGTTTTTGGTTTATGTGTTTACTGCTTTATAATTGTCATCATATGCATTAGCCGGTCAATTCTTTCTGAAACAAGTCTCGGAGCACGCGTCGCGTGCACGAAATCTTTGTTGAGTCACCCTTAATTTAGGAGGGGGGCCGTCGGACGTATGGAGTGGGTGGAAAGCTTAAGCAGCCACCATCGACCATACGCTCCCCCGAAGCGACTTGTAAGTGAACCCCAACCGTAGGTCTGCCTTTAGGTCATTTTTATTTGCATCATGTCATTTAGACCTAGCAGGGCTCGGTCCCAGGTACCGTGTCCCTTTGTAGGAAACTTGTCCAAATTTGGTCAAAATGGGCCCGTGGCCCAAAATGACATGTAATCATCCTATGTGCTAAATGTCGCATCTTTGAGGGTAAAAAGGTTATTTGGCGGACCGATGTTTGGGAAATAAGGGTGAAAAAATGAAGATAATAGGGTCCGGATGCATTTTCCTTTCACAACTTTTTCAAGAAAAATCCAAAAAAAAGGAAGAAAAAGAAAATTCAAAAAGATTTTACACTTTTTCCTTATTTTTCAAAAATTCAAAAAAAATTGAAAATGAAAATCCAAAAAGATTTTACATTTTTTTATTATTTTCCAAAAATTCGAAAAAAAATTGAAAATGAAAAATCCAAAAAGATTTTACACTTTTTCATTATTTTTCAAAAATTCAAAAAAATTAAAAATGAAAAAATCCAAAAAGATTTTATATTTTTCCACCTTTTTTTCAAAAGATAAAATATAGTTTTTTTACAAATTAATTGCATCTTCCCGAACTACGCGAACCTGATTCTCGTCTCTCGGGGCGAGATACGTAGGCAACCCACATAGGGTCCGGTCTTCCTAGTAAGTCTTAGGTTCTTGGCTTTGCGGGGTCTTAGCCAAATATTGCATGTCTAGCCACTTATGACCACATCGGTCATTCTTGCAAAATGGGGGTCATTTTTGCGAAAGTGGTTCAATAAATCCATGTCTTAGGATTTTGAGTCCACAATTAGGTATCATATCAATTTAAGGTCTTTCCTTTTCGAGTTTGCATGTTTAGCCACTTTTGGCCACATCGGCCATTCTTGCAAAATGGGGTCATTTTTGCGAAAGTGGTTCAATAAACCTATGTCTTAGGATTTTGAGTCCACAATTAGGAGTCGTATTTCTTTAGGGTCCGTCCTTTTTGAATTTGCATCTTTAGCCACTTTTGGCCATATCGGCCCCTTTTGCAAAATGAGTTATTTCTTTAAATTAATTTTTGGGCCATGATCAATGAGAGTTAAATCCATATAAGCATTAGTATGGTAGTTTCATATAAGAGTAGTCACCTTTGTTGAGTTTGCACTAATAGCCATCATTGGCCAGAGAGGTTAATTTTAAAAAATAGCTCAATCGTGTCTTGCATGTGTCCAATAGAAGGTGTCGTGGTGTCGCTTAATGTCTCGAGTCACTAACTCTATTTAATCTTATTTTTCCCATTCAGGTATGGAGCGATTTGCTAGAGTTTGAGTATGATAAATACCCCATGACCATTCTAGTCAAAGACCATTGCATGCACGAGCTGCTTGAAGAAACTTTTTAATTTTTTTAGTATATTTTATGATTGTCTTCTAATTTTTAGTCTTGTACAGTCGTATCGAGTCTGTTGGTCTAGTTAAGATTGTCGAGTCTTTTGTTATAGTACTTCATGTTTTGCATTTGAAAAACCAAAAAATTTATAAATGAAAAATTCCAAAAAAGATTTTTGTTTCTTAGTTTATTTTATCCATTACTTTTCAAGAACTACGCTTGATCTGATTCATGAGGGGCATGATACGTAGGCAACCTACATAGGGTTCGATCGAATCATTTTTTTCTGAAAACTAAAAAAAGAAAAAAAAAAGAAAAAGAAAAAATAGAATGAATTGTGGATGTGAGGAAGGAGAGGAAAGAAAAGAGTGACAACTAAATAGAAAAGGAAAGGAAGGAAAACACGAAAGCCAAGAAGTGCTAGAAAAGAAAGAAAAAGAAGGTTGAAGTGAACAAAATTGGAATGATGCCAAATGACCTTTTGACCCTCGAAGCCATTCTAGAACTATTAGTTGTTGCTAGGGCATTGCACGCAATGTGATATTTTTATATGATAAATGCTCTAACGCTAACTTGTTGGCTTTATTTTGCTCCGCTTTGTTACTTTCACTTTTGCCATAACAGAGGGTGGTTAGTTTGTGGCATTTCAGCGATTCATTCGTACAACACAAGGTCAAAGGGCAAGGTACCCATGGCTAGCAAAGATTTGGACACAATAGTTGTTGACCCGTCGAGGGAGGTTGAGATGTCGGAGTCTGAATTGAAAGTTGAGGTCCAAAGGTTGAAACAACAGATTGGAGAAATGTATCATGCCTGGATTAAGGAACATCCTCCACCTTCATTCCCTATCAACTATACAGAAAATCATGCCTCCATTCCACCACTATTACAAGTCCAAGTTCCTAGTACCGTTGATCTTTCCCTACAACACGCACCAGGCTTCACCCCTTACCACAATTACCCTGGCACTTCCTCCCAAACTTTCCATGCTCCGCTAGCCAAAACAACCGCATTCCCAGCTCCAGACACCCAAGACATTGCAAAAATCCTTTACCTGCACATGATGATGCAAACTTTGTGGGAAAGATGCAGGGTGAAATGGAGTATGAGAATCCTCTTGGGAAGTTGCTGACTGAAGTTAATGATGTTGAAATTGGTGAAGGCCCCAGTAATTTTGATGTGCAATCTAGTGGCTAATATTTTGAGCTTGGCAATTGGAAAGACACTCCGTTCTTGGTTGGCCAGGGAGGATTTTGGTGGTTTATTTTATTGTCATTTCTGCTTGTCCGGGTTATTTCAGGGTTGTAATCCGGATATTATCTTGTGGCTCAAACTCTTCTTCTTCTCATTTTGTCTAGTTTGTTTAGTTGTAGTAACTCGTCTAATGTTCTTTAGGATTGTTCCAGATTGCAACCCATGTCTGTTTTGCTTATTTTCTTCAAACCCTTTTCACCATCTGTCTAATGCAATCTCGTGTTTTCTATTAGTTTTGGTCAGTTTTTGTTTAGGTTTCTTTTCTCTTATAGTTCTCTTCATTCTAACTCAAGTGACATGACATGCACACATAATTCTCAGCCTGATCTTGAAAGCTAGCCTGATCATGAAGGAATGACACAGTTTTGAACATGACAAAAGAGGCATTTGAGGAAATAAGTAAGGATTCATGCATTCTGAGATAAACTAAAGCTTGAATTGAGTGAAACTGAGGCAGCAAGTCCGGAAATCAAGAGGTTGATAAGAGCATACAACAAGGAAATGGTTCTCAAGCAGTTTGCGGTAAATGTGTCAGCGCTAAAATGCATTCTTCCACATGAAGGTAAGGTTGAATCAAGTTTGCTCTGAATTGACAAAGATCATTCATTGGGACAAAGGTATCGCCTGTCAGCACTGTCTGTTTGTGATGATGCCATCAGTAAATATTGTGCATGATTTCTTTGTTTATCTTCAATTGCACACTTGTACTTGGCATTCTCAAAGTTTGGTATGACGAAGGCTTTTTATTGTGCTACCCAAACACTTTTATCCTTTGCTACCCATTTTGAGCCCTAATTTTTTATTTCGTACCCCTCTTTTGGAATCAGAAATAGAGCCAGGACCGAGAAAATAAAAAAAAAGAGAAAAAAAAATAAATGAGAAAAAGAAAAAAAAAGACAAAAAAGAAAAAGAAAAAAAATAGTAACAAAAAGTAGTCTTTTGAACTACGTTCGACCTGATTCTTGTCACCACAAGATACGTAGGCAGCCTTACGGTTCGGTCGCACTAAATAAAATATTTCATAATCCCCTGAAATCAATACTGGGGCAGATTTTCAAAGAAATCCCATCAAAGAAAAATCCAAAAAAAAATTCCCCAAAGTTCATGAAACTGGGGCAGAAGTTTTAATTTTGCCAAAAGACCTGATTCCGAAAGTTGTAATTTTGAACCCTTTCATCTTGAATTATTTTGAGCCTTCATGCTACCCTTTCTTTCTAACCATGTCCAAAAGCCTACATTACGGTCCAAAGAAAGACCTTCCGACCAATCATTGAGGATGCCATATCAAGTGTTGGTGAAAGTATGATCTCCCTGCATCATGGGTAATACCTTTGTTCTCAGAACAATGAGAGAAAATGATAAAATGAGAGAGTCTTATCGGTGAAAACCCTCAGGGGCACCGTAAGGCGACGGTGAGTTGAGACAAAGTGCAAAATGAGAGAGGCTTGATGGTGAAAACCCTCCAGGGCACTACAAGTCGACTGAGGATTGTGAGTCAAATGGGACAATTGAAGCGCTGAAGCCTAGTTTCACAGCGAAGAGGTACAACAAGAGTTGAATATTAGACTTGCTTGAGAGATTAGGGCACTTAGTCCAAAGGTGCATGTCATGGTCATTAGGGTTGGTATCCACATTTGATAAGTTTCTACTTTGTAATTTTCTTATTAAGCATCATCTCTTTCACTTGTCCCTTATTTTGTTCCCCGCGTTTTGTTTGAGTCCCTTCTTGAATCTGTTTGGTCAGAACAAGTGAGAAATGACTTTAAAATTTGCCACCAGCTTTCCAATTGCACAAAGCGGAGTTTGGCCATGCACATCACAATTGACATGATTTTGAAGTATGGTGATAATTGAGGTTCAGGCAGTTGAGTGGATCTTGAATTTTGAGAAAATACAAAGATTCAGCACCTCACAAAATAAAAACACAATGCAACAAGTGAATATGAGAGATCCAAGTCAGAGGTTTTGTGGTCTAATTCCAATCAAAAGGTCAAACAACTCCTTGCTAGCTTGAAGCAGCTAATCAAGATGAAGCATGGCAGTGGTGGAAGCGGATGCTCAGGAATAATGCCACAAACTAACCACCACATTTTCAAACTAACAAGATTTTATTTGTCTAAAGCAGGGGCAAGAAATTTTTTTTTAAGTCCACAGGTACCCCCTATGGGAAAAGCATTGTTCATGGAGCAAAATTATATTCAGAATCATCCAAGATGGGAGTGTGGCTCATGGGATTTAATTTTAAGTTTTCAGGACCCTCCTGAATAATGAGATTTAATTTTAAGTTTTCAGGACCCTCCTAGATAATGGGATTTAATTTTAAGTTTTCAGGACCCTCCCGGATAATGGGATTTAATTTTAAGTTTTCAGGACCCTCCTGGATAATGGGATTTAATTTTAAGTTTTCAGGACCCTCCTGGATAATGGGATTTAATTTTAAGTTTTCAGGACCCTCCTGGATAATGGGATTTAATTTTAAGTTTTCAGGACCCTCCTAGATAATGGGATTTAGTTTTGAGTTTTCAGGACCCTCCTGGATAATGGGATTTAATTTTGAGTTTTCAGGACCCTCCTGGATAATGGGATTTAATTTTAAGTTTTCAGGACCCTCCTGGATAATGGGATTTAGTTTTAAGTTTTCAGGACCCTCCTGGATAATGGGATTTAATTTTAAGTTTTCAGGACCCTCCTGGATAATGGGATTTAATTTTAAGTTTTCAGGACCCTCCTGGATAATGGGATTTAATTTTAAGTTTTCAGGACCCTCCTGGATAATGGGATTTAATTTTAAGTTTTCAAGACCCTCCTGGATAATGGGATTTAATTTTAAGTTTTCAGGACCCTCCTGGATAATGGGATTTAATTTTAAGTTTTCAGGACCCTCCTGGATAATGGGATTTAATTTTAAGTTTTCAGGACCCTCCTGGATAATGGGATTTAATTTTAAGTTTTCAGGACCCTCCTGGATAATGGGATTTAATTTTAAGTTTTCAGGACCCCCCTGGATAATGGGATTTAATTTTAAGTTTTCAGGACCCTCCTGGATAATGGGATTTAATTTTAAGTTTTCAGGACCCTCCTGGATAATGGGATTTATTTTTAAGTTTTCAGGACCCTCCTGGATAATGGGATTTAATTTTAAGTTTTCAGGACCCTCCTGGATAATGGGATTTAATTTTAAGTTTTCATGACCCTCCTGGATAATGGGATTTAATTTTAAGTTTTCAGGACCCTCCTGGATAATGGGATTTAGTTTTAAGTTTTCAGGACCCTCCTGGATAATGGGATTTAGTTTTAAGTTTTCAGGACCCTCCCGGATAATGGGATTTAATTTTTAAGTTTTCAGGACCCTCCTGGATAATGGGATTTAGTTTTAAGTTTTCAGGACCCTCCTGGATAATGGGATTTAATTTTAAGTTTTCAGGACCCTCCTGGATAATGGGATTTAATTTTATGTTTTCAGGACCCTCCTGGATAATGGAATTTAATTTTAAGTTTTCAGGACCCTCCTGGATAATGGGATTTAATTTTAAGTTTTCATGACCCTCCTGGATAATGGGATTTAGTTTTAAGTTTTCAGGACCCTCCTGGATAATGGGATTTAGTTTTAAGTTTTCAGGACCCTCCTGGATAATGGGATTTAGTTTTAAATTTTCAGGACCCTCCTGGATAATGGGATTTAATTTTAAATTTTCAGGACCCTCCTGGATAATGGAATTTAGTTTTAAGTTTTCAGGACCCTCCTGGATAATGGGATTTAATTTTAAGTTTTCAGGACCCTCCTGGATAATGGGATTTAATTTTAAGTTTTCATGACCCTCCTGGATAATGGGATTTAATTTTAAGTTTTCAGGACCCTCCTGGATAATGGGATTTAATTTTAAGTTTTCAGGACCCTCCCTGTATAATGGGATTTAGTTTTACAATTTTCAGGACCCTCCTGGATAATGGGATTTAATTTTAAGTTTTCAGGACCCTCCTGGATAATGGGATTTAGTTTTAAGTTTTCAGGACCCTCTTGGATAATGGGATTTAGTTTTAAGTTTTCAGGACCCTCCTGGATAATGAGATTTAATTTTAAGTTTTCAGGACCCTCCTGGATAATGGGATTTAGTTTTTTAAGTTTTCAGGACCCTCCTGGATAATGGGATTTAATTTTTAAGTTTTCAGGACTCTCCTGGATAATGGGATTTAATTTTAAGTTTTCAGGACCCTCCTGGATAATGGGATTTAGTTTTAGAATTTTCAGGACCCTCCTGGATAATGGGATTTAGTTTTAGAATTTTCAGGACCCTCCTGGATAATGGGATTTAGTTTTAAGTTTTCAGGATCCTCCTGGATAATGGGATTTAATTTTAAGTTTTCGGGACCCTCCTGGATAATGGGATTTAATTTTAAGTTTTCAGGACCCTCCTGGATAATGGGATTTAATTTTAAGTTTTCAGGACCCTCCTGGATAATGGGATTTAATTTTAAGTTTTCAGGACCCTCCTGGATAATGGGATTTAATTTTAAGTTTTCAGGACCTCCTGGATAATGGGATTTAATTTTAAGTTTTCAGGACCCTCCTGGATAATGGGATTTAATTTTAAGTTTTCAGGACCCTCCCGGATAATGGGATTTAGTTTTAGAATTTTCAGGCCCCTCCTGGATAATGGGATTTAGTTTTAAGTTAGGACCCTCCTGGATAATGGGATTTAATTTTAAGTTTTCAGGACCCTCCTGGATAATGGGATTTAGTTTTAGAATTTTCAGGCCCCTCCTGGATAATGGGATTTAGTTTTGGAATTCTCAGGACCCTCTTGGATAATGGGATTTAATTTTAGAATTTTGAGAGCTTTGTAGGTAGCATAGTCCAATTAACACTTACATTTATGCCCAGTCCCAAACTGGGGCAGAAAAAAATTTCTTTTGTTTTGTCTGTTTTGCTGTAATGTCAGGCGCCCACCTGGACAACGGGGGAAATCATTTCAGAAATCTGTTCATGCTGAAGTAGCAGAAGCTCGCGGCAAGAATGCGAGTCAATAATCCGAGGTGATCAAGATAAGGAATTTCAATCCAGAAAAGGAAAAAAAAAAAAAAAAAGGGAGGTGAGTCCAAAATGCAGAGGCCGAGACAAGAGGTGGATCGCTCAAGACATAACTAAAGCCACAAGCATTGTATGTCCGGTTCCGATCCGAAAAGCAGAAGAAAAGGAATTAACACCTGCATCTAGCGAGCGTCAAGGTTCACATCTAAAGTCTACATGAAGAATCATTCAAGACCCAAGATCAAGCTTAAGAAGACTTAGAGATAGGAATCTTGTAACTTATAGTTAATAGGTTTAGTTAGTCTTTTTCATTTTTTGATTTGGATGTAATGGCAGGAACCGCGGACTGGAACCTCGACGGCACTCGACTCGACTCTCCACCTCGGTACACTCCATCATCTCATTCTCTTTTGAACTACACGTGGCCTGATTCCTCTATAGCCGGGGATATGTAGGCAGCTCAGATACCAGAGCTCGGTCACATTCTCTTTTCTTCTAGTTGGTCTTTTAAATAAGGGTCATGTCAAAAATCCTGTCTAGTCGTTCTTTGTCTGAAAATACTTTGTATTTTCCGTCAAAGAGGGGCAGCTGTAGACACGTAATTTTGACCTTACCCCACATTTAACCCATTTTAGCGTAGAATAATTAATTTAGGTCTAATATAGTTATTTACACTAATTTTAACTCTTTTATATTATTTTAACATAAAATTGAAAAATACAAAAATAGTTTCATGTTATTACATAATATATTTTAATTAATTGAAATTAATTTGATTTTAATTCAAAGCATTGGGCTATTTACTTAATAGATTGCTAAAATTAAAGAATTACAAATTTTGGACCCCATTTTGCAATAGAGGAGGCCCAAATCTGGTGGTCCATACCCCTGACCCGCCTACCCCCACCCTTTCTTCTTCAATCAACATTAAACACCTTGAAAAACCCTAGACCTAAAAAAAAAACTACCCAGCCGCAACAGTGAGGAAAACATCAGCCGCCTCCTACACCAGCCTCACTGCACGAAGCCGCCGACCACCAACCCTACGCCGCCTGAAACCAGCCATCGCCAGCCCTTCTCCATTGTCGTCATCCCTTAACGCCAGCCGCCGGCGAACCAGCCATCACCAACAACCCAAACAAGTTGTCGCCCAACAGCAAACAACCAGCGACGCAACCAACTTCAACGCCAGACCTTCACCGCGAACCAGCAGCTAGCCGGAAAACGAAACGAGCTTCAGCCATCAACCACCCAAACAGACCCTGCTCTCTACAACAAACTAACAGCAACCAAGTGACAGCCACCCCCTCACCTCCGTCGAAACTCGCCGGAAAATACAACAAAAGTCGCTGCCGATAGCGACCTCATTCGCCAGAAAACGAGCTACAGAGA
>JASVEL010013097.1:0-136104 GCA_032618575.1 Nicotiana noctiflora
CCCTCGGACTGTTGACTCGCATTCTGGTTGCAAGCTTCTTTTGTTGCTATCTTGCATTGCACTTTGAAGTGAATTCCCTTACTTGTGATCTTCGAGCTATTCTCCCTCGAAGTCCGAATCTATCTTTTCTGATCCTTGTTGCCTTCCTTCTGATTCATGCTGGGGATTTCCGTTACACTCTACCACTTTTCGATTGTTCACTATCCTTATCAAATCTTGGAAACTGAGACGTCGTTCTGCTTTTCTGGCGGGCTTCTGGCTTTAACAACAAACTCTAATCATAAATTGCCATTCCCTTTTTCAAGTGGGCACCTGACATCTCGGGAGAAAGATTCATCGGACTGAGATTTTGATTTCTTAGGAGAAAGATTCATCAGACTAAGACTTTGATATCTTAGGAGAAAGATTCATCAGACTAAGATTTTGATTTCTTAGGAGAAAGATTCATCAGACTAAGACTTTGATATCTTAGGAGAAAGATTCATCAGACTAAGATTTTGACGCTAGGAGGTAATTCCTCAGACTAGGTCTAAATCGTTGTGATCTCAGGAGAAAGATTCATCAGACTGAGATTTTGATATCTTAGGAGAAAGATTCATCAGACTAAGATTTTGATGTCTTAGGAGAAAGATTCATCAGACTAAGATTTTCGACGCTAGGAGATAATTCCTCAGACTAGGTCTAAACTGTTGTGATCTCAGGAGAAAGATTCATCAGACTGAGATTTTGATATCTTAGGAGAAAGATTCATCAGACTAAGATTTCGACGCTAGGAGATAATTCCTCCGACTAGGTCTAAATTGATGCCTTACTTGAAATCTTCCAATTGTTGCTTCCTTCTTCTTGTTGCTTTCATCTAAAACCTCTAATTGTTGTTTTTCACTTCCTATTAAATTATCTTTAACTATAACTTCAAAAACTAAATCGCCACTCCATTCTTCAGGCGGGGCTCCCTGACTTCAACTATAACTTCAAAATTAAATCGCCACTCCATTCTTCAAATGGGCTCCCTGACTACAACTACAACTTCAACTAACTCGCCACTCCATTCTTCCTTTGCTTCCTGCACCACTTTCTTATTCCTGCATCGCTTCTTGGGCCATCCTTTCTTCTGAATTACCTTGTTTTGGAATTGCTTTCCTCCTGGGTCATGTTATTTTTCTCTTGACTACTGGGGATATCTTTGGAACTGATTACTTACCCGCTGGGGGTAATGCCGCTGGGGCAATCTTCTTTATTTCCTCCTTTTCTACTTCCTTCAAAACCTTTATTCTCTCCCTTCTTCAGGCGGGCTCCCTGACTTCAACTATAACTTCAAAATTAAATCGCCACTCCATTCTTCAGGCGGGCTCCCTGACTTCAACATCCACTCACTAACTCCATCCCATCCACGTCGCCTTCCTTTGCTTCCTGCACCACTTTCTTCTTCCTGCATCGCTTCTTGGGCCATCCTTTCTTCTGAATTACCTTGTTTTGGAATTGCTTTCCTCCTGGGTCATGTTATTTTTCTCTTGACTGCTGGGGATATCTTTGGAACTGATTACTTACCTGCTGGGGATAATGCTGCTGGGGAAATCTTCTTTATTTCCTCCTTTTCTACTTCCTTCAAAACCTATCTCACAAAATCGCTGGGGATTGAAATGTCATCAGCTGGGGATTACCCCGTCCGGGGATCCCTTTTCCTTCTTCCTCTTTCCAAACCTCCTTCGGAGCTCGCGCTTCGCTCCCTTGAAAACTTGTAGGATATAATGCTGCCGGGGAAACTCTCGAAATCAGTGTTTCATTTTTTCGAGAACTGCTGGGGATGATACCGGCCTCTTGCCTTTCTGAACGCAAGCTTCCTCGTTTTGTCCTGTCTGCTGGGGGTATAATTTTCTCTATCACAGCTTGTTGTTTTCTTTCTTTCAAAGCTGCTGGGGATAATCGGGTTCAAAGATCATTTCCTCGCATTATCTGGCTTCTTTCCCCAACCGGGTATTTGGTTTCGAGAAAATTTTCGCAACGGGAGAAAATTTTCTGCCCCAGTTTGAGAATCTTCTTCGTGGCATGCTTTTCTGCCAACAACCCCTCTTTTTCCTGTTTCAAATCAAAGAAAAATTGGTTAGTTTTAAAATGCGGTGGCTGGTTGTGGTGCTCCTGCTGGGGATGGTTCTCCTCCTCTTTCCCTGCTCTGCGTTTCATTATCAGAACTTGCTGGGGATATTATTATTTGATGATATTCATGCTGGGGATAGTTTTCTCCTTTCTTGCTTCCCCGCCTTCCTTGACGACTCTTTATTCGCGAACCTTTCCACGTGGTTTTCCACCGACCACCCGAATTCCTATAATAGTGACCCTTCGTGAAGACCTTGCATGTTTTACTGGTGAACCATTTTCTTTGTTCACCCTTGTCACTGAAAATACCTTTCTGCTGGGGATATCTTCCCTTCTTTGGCGGCATATCTAAGGAATGGGCATTTCCCGACCTTCGAGTCTCATTGGCCTTGGCCTCGAGGTCATTAACCTTCATTGAGATATCCTTTTTCACACCGATCCACCCCTTTGTCGATTTCCTATTGCCTGGGGAATATCCTTCTGGACACTGGCTTTGCGCTTAATCCCTCCTCACTTATACCACTTGGGTGTACCAATCAAATTCCGTCTTGCATAATTGGAAAGTTGATGGAAAATTTTGAAGTCATTTCTTACAAACAGACTCTATTGGGGAATTTTTTATGAAAGGAGAAAGATAAAAAGGAAACAGAATAAAAGACAAAAACGAGGATGACTCTCTAAAAAGAAAAATTATAAAATAACCCTATCAAACGTGGATACCAACTTTAATGGACATGACATGCACATATAGCCTATCCTCCGTCGTTAAACCGCCTTTTGTAATCTTCTCCTGGGGCTTTCCTATCTCATTTCGGTTTTCTCTCAGCTTTCATCGCCTTATGGTGCCTGCGAAGGTTTTCACCGCTAAGACTCTCTCATTTGTGTTACTTTTCCGCTGGGGATTGGTGGTGCTACTGCTAAGATTCTCTCATATTTCTTCTGCTGCAGATCCGAGTCTTTTCTGATGGGAATCATAGTGTTATGTTCTGATAAGACTTCTCTCATTTGCCTGACTTGGCCTCTTTTAAAGATTGGTCAAAAGGTCTTTCTTTGGACCGTAATGCGGATTTGGATAAGGCTAGAAAGAAATAGTATTAAAGGCTCGAAACAAAACAAAATGGGTTCAAAATTACAACCTTCGGAGTCTACATTTTACTTTATAAACACGACTTTTTGTTGCCCCAGTTTTTTGCTTGGGGATTTTTTATTTTTATTTACACTATGACCGAGCTGTGAAGCGCCTACGTATCCTCTTTGAGGAATCAGGTCAAACGTAGTTCCCAATTCCTTGTTTTTCTAGTTTTTCCTTTTCATTTTTCATTCTTTTTTTTTTTCTTTTTGGTTGCTTTCGTTGTTTTCTTTTTCTCTTTTTCTTTCTTTATCTTCCCCATTTGTGTTTCTAACTTTGGTACCGATTCCGAAGGAGGGGTATGAAAGAAATCAAAATAAGGCTCGAAGGGTTGACGATGGATAAAGTGTTTTGATAGCAGAACAAAATGCCTTCGTCATTCCAATCTTCAAAACATGCCAAGTGTAAACAACACAATTAATATTCGTCATATCTTTAAAGCACCTGTTGGGCAACACTCTCATTTTCATTATTATGAACGACCCCATGTCAATTTTGGCAGCTTGCCTTTAACGGTTTTCTTTTACTTGCCCTAGTTTCTCATGACTCGGGTTTCGAATAATCTCAAACCGTTCTTACTTCATTTAAATATCTCGATCACCTCCCAATGGTTTTGTGATTAACTTTTAAGATCAGGCCAGAACTATGCGCGCACGTCATGTCACTAGAGCTAGCAGAAAAAGAACTATAGGAAGGAAATGACTAAATAACAAAAAATGTCTAGAAATAATATAAAATAGGTCATTGCATTAACCGATAAAACAACGACTCGAACAACCAAAAAACAAAACTGGGGTTACAACCCTTAGAACGAACCTAGACCCCTTTAGATGAGACACTATGATCAAAAGAAAAATACAAAGATAAAATGTTTGAGCCACAAGACAACATTCGGATTACCATTCTGAAATAACTCGGACAAATAGAAATGACAACAAAATAAGCCACCACAAATGACTCTCCAATTGATAAGCCTGACATTTAGCCACGAATTTGATTATCATAACCACTATGGCCTTCTCTCATTTCAGTCGGCAAATTCTCGAGTGGATTCTCATATTCCGTGTCGCCAGGCATCACCGCCAGAAAGTGTGTATCATCAGGTGCAGGTAACGGATTCAGCGCGATATTCTGGGTGTCACTGTTATGAATCACAATCAATCTTTCTTGGATCATCCTTTCTATTTCCCTTTTCAAATCCCGACAACTTTCCATGTTGTGCCCCTGGGCATGGGAATGGTATTCACACCTTTTAGATGGGTCAAATCTCCTTGCACGTGGGTCCACATGATTTGGAGGTATGGGTGCAATCATGTCCTGTTGTTTTAACTTCTCAAATAAGCTTTCATAGGACACTCCTATTGGTGTGAAATTATCCTTCAACTTCGGTTCCCTTCTATGCCCTTGGTTTGGAAGTGGGTTATAAGGTATTTGGAAATTTTGCAGAGGCCGATAGAGATTTTGTGATGCTCGTGCTCGCTTTCTTGGATGATTTGATGGCTGAATAACATACTGGGGTGGATCAACTGGGTATGGTGGGTTCGGAGGTGGATAGTAATGCTCAGGGGAATTATGGAAAACTCGTCGAGACATCGCATACCGTCGAGGTACTCTTCTGGAACCTTTTCTTGACCCTGATATCATCATGACTTCTTCATCCCTCTCATTCGTGTCACTAGATTCAAATTGGACAACCTGAGCTGCAGCCTTGAGAGCCGCTTGACTTATAATTCTGCCTGTCTTAAGACCGTTCTCTACCATTTCTCCCATTTTGATTACATCCAAGAAGGATTGACCAACCGCAGACATCATGTTCTGAAAATAATCCGGCTCTTGAGCCTGAAGGAAGACAGTGATTAACTCATGGTCATCCATGGGTGGCTCAGCACGAGCCGCTTGCTCTCTCCATTTAAGGGCATATTCCCTGAAACTTTCACTTGATTTCTTCTTCAGATTTGAAAGGAAAATGCGGTCTGGGGCAATGTCAATGTTGTATTGGAATTGTTTGACAAAAGCCTGTGCCATGTCGTTCCAAACGTGCCAACGAGATGCATCTTGATCCCAAAACCATTCAGAGGCTACTCCTGTAAGGCTCTCCCCAAAGTAAGCTATTAACAATTCTTCATTTCTTCCCGGACTCCTTAGTTGATTGCAATACCTTTTCATGTGGGCTATTGGGTGTCCATGTCCATCGTACTTTTCAAATTTGGGAATCTTGAAACCCAGTGGCAAGTGGACATCGGGAAACAAGCATAGATCTTTGAAAGCAACACTCTTTTGACCTGCCAACCCGTGCGTGTTTTTCAACCGCTGTTCTAAGCTTTTCAATCTTTGGGTTATTTTCTCCCGTACCATCTTTCGGGGATCTTGCGTTGTCCGCTTGTCACAAACCAACCACCTTCTACTTACTTTACAATTCAAGACAAAACATGTTAGAATGGACTCGGACAGTCCTTATCAATTTATTTATTTATTTATTTATTTTTTATTTTATATTATATATATACATATACAATTGTGGTCGAATCTTATGGAGATTGCCTACGTATCATGACCCCGCATGAATCATACCGAGCGTAGTTCTTGCAAATTAATGCAAGAAATAAAGAGATATTTATTTGATTTTTTTTTTGAAGGAAAATTACAGAAACCGACTACAAACTTGAAAAATTTTCACATTTTGTACCGGAGATTTCTACAAAAAATAAGAATATTTTTGGCGTCAATTATGACTATTTCTACAAAATTAGCCACATAATGGCTTATTTGACAAAATGACTATTTTTTGCAAAAATTATTTAAGAAAGATAAACTTGAAATTTTTTTTTTTTATCCTGTGGCTCATGGGGCATCGTTCGGCATCACCATAAACCAACACAAGACTATTTTTCATAATTGGCCATGTAATGGCTTATTCAGACAAAGTGGCTCTTTTTGCAAAATTTTATTTGAGAAGATGCAAATTCAAAATTTTTATCCCGGGGCCTATGGGGCATCGTTCAGCACCGACACAGGCCAACACAAGACCGAGGAAGTTAAAATGCAAAAATGCGGTTATTTCAGCAAAATTCCGGCCATGTAAGGGCTTATTTGATAAAGTGGTTATTTTTGTAAAGTTGAGTGATGACTCAAAACTTGATTTTTGCGGATACAACCTTTCGACATTTCCGCGAAGAAATATTTCAAGGCTGTGTGCAAAATTATTTAAAATGACCCAAAGTGGCTATTCTTGCAAAAACGGCCTTCCGGCGTCCTTTTGAGGGACATTCGGCTTATTTTAAGCAAGAATAGCATCACCCGACTTATTTATAACATAATAAAAAAATTGACATTTTTTGGTTATTTTTTGCAAAAGGGGTGTGAACCCGGACTTGATTTTGCGGTTATGGCCTTGCAATATTTCCACAAGGAATATTTCAAGGATGTGCCCGCAAATTATTAAAAATGATTCAAAGTGGCTATTTTTTCAAAAAACAACCTTCCGGCGTCCTTTCGGAACATTCGGCTATTTTCGAAAAACAGCGTCACATCGATTTATTGAAAACTAAAATTCGACATTTTTTTTTTATTTTTGAAAGGGGTGGTTGGACCCGATGAGGGTTGCCTACGTATCCCACCTAATGGCGAGAATCAAACCTGCGTAGTTCGGTCAGATTATTTGACCAATTATTTCAACAACATTGTTCTACCTATTTTTTCAAATTTTCTTTTCAAGCAATTCGTCAATATTTCGATATCTAAAATTTCTCTCTTTTGTTTTTTTTTTCCCAGGAATTTAGCCAATAATAATCTAGAACAAATAAATGCAACATACAACATGCTCGGTCTTTAATTTTCCGGGTCGCCTGTCCTAGACGGACCCAACCCATGTGTTGAGTCCCCTAAGTCAGATATGATGCAAATAAACGTCCTAAATCTAGGCTCAATATCCTGATGTTTTCAATGGTACTAGACCGTGTACCCGAGCGGACAACTCGGATCGAGGAGGGGGCTACGTACCGGTGACCCGCGGGGTCAATCGGCTTTGTAACTTATCCGGCCTCTTTTCTTATATTTGGTATTGACACTAACAGAAAGGGGAGTCTCAACCAGTAAGCACATCCCCGGAGGTAAAGAAGAGAAGGTTTTTCGGCACAGTTTTATATACAGTTCAGATAGTATCAAAGCGGTAAACATATAGCAGTTTGTATATACAGGGCAACTAGTATCAAAGCGGTAGACATATAGCACATTAATTAAACATATAATAAAATCAGATATAGACAAAAACAACAATTTAACTGAGCTCGAATTCTTAAACCCTACTTGTGGAACCCAATTTCCAGCAGAGTCGCCAGAGCTGTCACACCTCCTTTTCTCACACATACATAACGTATAAACGTAAATGTGCCACTGTTTAATACTACACCCCGAGAAGGGATATAATAATCAGGGAAGGAGTTTTTCCACTTAAAGGACAATCGGAACGGGATCAATCTATTTAATTATTCAGAGTCGCCACTTGGGAAAATAATGGTGTCCCAAGTCACCGGTTTAATCCCGAACCGAGGAAATTTATGACTCTGTATACAGTCTGCGAAACTAGAAACCTGGATAAGGAATTCTATTAACCCGGGAGAAGGTGTTAGGCACTCCCGGATTCCGTGGTTCTAGCACGGTCGCTCAACTGTCGTATTTGGCTTATTTATCTAATTTATAACATGCTTTAACTTATGTGCAAATCTTAACTTTTAACCACTTTTAGTATTATTATTATTATTTTAATAAAAGAATTGCAACATTGTGGAAATGCGTCTCGAACCCCGTCGCACCAGTGCGCCCGTGATTGTCGATGCATTTCGACTTCGTTGAGATTTGGATTCGGGTCACATAAATGTGCACCCGAGTTTAAGGAGATAGCATTATTAAATACGCGCCTAAAGATACTAACGCGTTATTGTTTTGGGAATGCCGTGAAATCCGCTAAACGGCACATCCCTGAATCTAAGCATCTTTGTAAAAACTATCTATTGAGGGCCCCGCAATTTGCGTGTTATTTTGGCGAGGCTCGTCTCACTTATTGTTTAAGGGCTCATTACCCTTTTATTGTTTATTGTTTTAAATGAATTACAATGCGGTGGAAACGTATCTCGAACCACGTTGCACCAGTGCACCCGTGACTTTTGACACGTTTCGACTTCGTTAAGATTTAGATTTGGGTCACATAAATGTGCACCCGTATTTGAGAAGGTAGTATTAAAGCAACTACGCGTTTATTATCTTTGGAGAACACCGTAAAATTCGCTATACGGTCGATCCCGAAGTCTAAATATTTTATATATATATATATATTTATGAGGGCCCCGCAATTTGCGTGTTATTTGGTGAGACTCATCTCGAGTTCTAGTTTTAAAGGATAGTACTTAACTAAACCAAACTACGGATATTCATATTTAAAAACTAATTTGAAGTCAAGTGTCACAACTACAACTACGTCTCTGAATCTTTCAATCACGGGCTTCTACATTTTACACATAGGAATTAAAAGCTTACTATTACTATTACGAGAAAGAAAAACAAAAACTAACCACATGAACACTTCAATGGTTGCATCATGCATATTAATAAAAATGTATCTAATAATTTTTTTTAACAAAGGCATGAAGGTAGTAAAGTAAGGATGTGATAATCTCAAATAAGCTACAATATTGCTTTTAATTGCTCATAATAGCGAATAAAACTAACATTCTAAATACAGTCAAAACAAAGATAACGGACCTCAAATTGCTAGAACTCCGGATAAAAACTCGAAATGGAAACCTTGGACAGCAACCTCGACGTACCGGACGGCGACGAAGCAGGTTCGTTACTGTTTGAGGGTCATTTGGCTATGGTGTTCGGTGGTCGGTTTACGGCAGCTATGGAGGTTCAACGAGTGGTTAGATACGTCGTTCGTCGTGGGTATTACCGGTCGTTGTTGGACGATGCCGACACAGAAACGGGGACGGGGGTGGTCGACGTTGGCGCCACTGGTCGTTTGGAGGTGAGCAGAAGGTGATGCTCTATGCCTCCCTTTGTTGCCGTTCTTTTCTTCTTTTTGAAGAAGATGAACAGTGCTTTTTTTCTGTTACAAAAAAATCTCTCCAAATCCTTTTTTTTCGTTTTTTTTGTTTTTCAAAATCCCCTCTTCTGTTTGCCGTTTTTCAATTTTCGTCCCCTCCTCCTTTGAATGCCATTCTCTCTTCTTAAAGAAGAAGCCTTCACGTGAGTCTCTCTTTCTTTTGTCTTTTTTTTTTCTTTTTTTCTTTTTTTTTTTTAAAATAAGTCCCATGTTTATTTTTTGTCTTTTACCTTTGTTTTTTTTCCTTTTGTCTTTTTTTCTTTGTCTTTTCCCTTTGTCCTTTTCTTATTATTCCCACATCCCATCATGTATTGTCCCCCTTAGTGTAGTGGACTCGGATTATTACGGGCTAGGTCCGAAAATTATAAAACCGGGTAGTTTGAACCCAAATATTATTCTTCGCCCGGAACCGAGAATGGTGTTATTTAATTAATCCTAGATAATCAAAATAACTATAATACTCATAATTAAAATAAAACTATTTTTTATATTTTTCAAGTTTAAAATAACTACAAAAATATTAATGAAACTATATTTTTGTTATTTTTCATTTTAAGGTAAAAATAAAGTAAAAGAGTCAAATTTAGCTAAAATAGCTATATTAAAATTAAACTAAATATTTTACGCTGAAAAAATATAAAAAATCTCGGGGAGGGTCAAAAATCACGCGTTTACAATAGACCCTCTTTGACTGAAAACACAAAGAGTTTTCAGACAAAGAACGACTAGACAAGTATTTTTGACCCGACCCTTATTTGGAGGGACTAAACTAAAAGAAGAGGAATGTGACCGAGCCCTTGTATCTGAGCTGCCTACATATCCTTGGCTATAAAGGAATCAAGCCACGTGTAGTTCGAAAGCGAGTGAGGAAGGGGTATACCGAGGTGGAGAGCCAGTCGAGGTGTCATTCCGTCGAGGTTCTGTTCCGTCGAGGTTCCGGTCCGTGGTCCTGCTATTACATCAAAAATCAAAATATGAAAAAGACTAACTAAGCCTATCGGCTACTAGTTACAAAATTCATATCTATAAGTCTTCTGAAGCTTGATCTTGAGTATTGGTTGGTGCTTCATGCGGACTCTAAATTTGAACCTTGATACTTGCTAGTCGTAGGTACTAGTTCAATCTTCTTCAGCTTTCTGGATCTGAACCAGGTATGCAGTGCTTGTGACCTCGGCCATGTCTTGAGCACACCACATCTTTCATCAACTTCTACGCTTGGATTAACTCTTTGCCTTTTTTTCATTGTGACTGACTTCTGTTGATCATCTCGGACTGTTGACTCGCATTCGGGTCGCATGCTTCTTTTGTTGCTATCTTGCATTGCACTCCGAAGCGAATTCCTTTACTTGTGATCTTCGAGCTATTCTTCTTCGAAGTCTGAATCTATCTTTTCTGATCCTTGTCGCCTTCCTTCTGATTCATGCTGGGGATTTCCGTTACACTCTACCATTTTTCGATTGTTCACTATCCTTATCAAATCTTGGAAACTGAGACGTCGTTCTGCTTTTCTGGCGGGCTTCTGGCTTTAACAACAAACTCTAATCATAAATTGCCATTCCCTTTTTCAAGTGGGCACCTGACATCTCGGGAGAAAGATTCATCAGACTAAGATTTTGATGTCTTAGGAGAAAGATTCATCAGACTAAGACTTTGATATCTTAGGAGAAAGATTCATCAGACTAAGATTTTGATGTCTTAGGAGAAAGATTCATCGGACTAAGACTTTGACGCTAGGAGATAATTCCTCAAACTAGGTCTAAATTGTTGTGATCTCTGGAGAAAGATTCATCAGACTGAGATTTTGATATCTTAGGAGAAAGATTCATCAGACTAAGATTTTGATTGACTCTAGGAGAACAATTCATCGGACTGAGATTTTGATATCTTAGGAGAAAGATTTATCAGACTAAGATTTTGACGCTAGGAGATAATTCCTCAGACTAGGTCTAAATTTATGTGATCTCGTGAGAAAGATTCATCAGACTGAGATTTTGATATCTTAGGAGAAAGATTCATCAGACTAAGATTCTTGACGCTAGGAGATAATTCCTCCGACTAGGTCTAAATTGATGCCTTACTTGAAATCTTCCAATTGTTGCTTCTTTCTTCTTGTTTCTTTCATCTAAAACCTCTAATTGTTGTTTTTCACTTCCTATTAAATTATCTTTAACTATAACTTCAAAAACTAAATCGCCACTCCATTCTTCAGGCGGGCTCCCTGACTTCAACTATAACTTCAAAATTAAATCGCCACTCCATTCTTCAGATGGGCTCCCTGACTACAACTACAACTTCAACTAACTCGCCACTCCATTCTTCAGGCGGGCTCCCTGACTTCAACTACAACTTCAAAATTAAATCGCCACTCCATTCTTCAGGCGGGCTCCCTAACTTCAACTACAACTCAAAACTAACTCGCCACTCCATTCTTCAGGCGGGCTCCCTGACTTCAACTATAACTTCAAAACTAACTCGCCACTCCATTCTTCAGGCGGGCTCCCTGACTTCAACTATAACTCAAAACTAAATCGCCACTCCATTCTTCAGGCGGGCTCCCTGACTTCAACTACAACTCAAAAACTCAATCGCCACTCAATTCTTCAGGCGGGCTCCCTGACTTCAACTGCACTTCAAAATAAATCGCCACTCCATTCTTCAGGCGGGCTCCCTGACTTCAATTACAACTCACTAACTTCATCCTATCCATATCGCCTTCCTTTGTTTCTTGTACCATTTTCTTCTTCCTGCATCGTCTCTTGGGCATCCTTTCTTCTGAATTACCTTGTTTCGGAATTGCTTTCCTCCTGGGTCATGTTATTTTCTCTTGACTGCTGGGGACATCTTTGAATTGATTACTTACCTGCCGGGGATAATGCTGCTGGGGAAATCTTCTTTATTTCCTCCTTTTCTACTTCCTTCAAAACCTATCTCCCGAAATCGCCGGGGATTGAAATGTCATCAGCTGGGGATTACCCTGTCTGGGGATCCCTTTTCCTTCTTCCTCTTTCCAAACCTCCTTCGGGGCCCGCGCTTTGCTCCCTTGAAAAAATTGTAGGATATAATGCTGCCGGGGAAATCTCGAAATCAGTGTTTCATTTTTCCGAGAACTACTAGGGATGATATCAGCCTCTTGCTTTTCTGAACGCAAGCTTCCTCGTTTTGTCCTGTCTGCTGGGGGGTATAATTTTCTCTATCACAGCTTGTTGTTTTCTTTCTTTCAAAGTTGCTGGGGATAACCGGGTTCAAAGATCATTTCCTCGCGTTATCCGGCTTCTTTCCCCAACCGGGTATTTGGTTTCGAGAAAATTTTCGCAACGGGAGAAAATTTTCTGCCCCAGTTTGAGAATCTTCTTCGTGGCATGCTTTTCTGCCAACAACCCCTCTTTTTCCTGTTTCAAATCAAAGAAAAATTGGTTAGTTTTAAAACGTGGTGGCTGGTTGTGGTGCTCCTGCTGGGGACGGTTCTCCTCCTCTTTCCCTGCTCTGCGTTTCATTATCAGAACTTGCTGGGGATATTATTATTTGATGATATTCATGTCGGGGATAGCTTTCTCCTTTCTTGCTTCCCCGCCTTCCTTGACGACTCTTTATTCGCGAACCTTTCCACGTGGTTTTCCACCTGACCACCCGAATTCCTATAATAGTGACCCTTCGTGAAGACCTTGCATGTTTTACTGGTGAACCATTTTCTTTGTTCACCCTTGTCACTGAAAATACCTTTCTGCCGGGGATATCTCCCCTTCTTTGGCGGCATATCTAAGGAATGGGCATTTCCCGACCTTTGAGTCTCATTGGCCTTGGCCTCGAGGTCATTAACCTTCATTGAGATATCCTTTTTCACACCGATCCACCCCTTTGTCGATTTCCTATTGCTGGGGAATATCCTTCTGGACACCGGCTTTGCGCTTAATCCCTCCTCACTTATACCACTTGGGTGTACCAATCAAATTCCGTCTTGCATAATTGGAAAGCTGATGGAAAATTTTGAAGTCATTTCTTACAAACAGACTCTATTGGGGAATTTTTTTTTTTTATGAAAGGAGAAAGATAAAAAGGAAACAGAATAAAAGACAAAAACGAGGATGACTCTCTAAAAAGAAAAATTATAAAATAACCCTATCAAACGTGGATACCAACTTTAATGGACATGACATGCACATATAGCCTATCCTCCGTCGTTAAACCGCCTTTTGTAATCTTCTCCTGGGGCTTTCCTATCTCATTTTCGGTTTTCTCTCAGCTTTCATCGCCTTATGGTGCCTGTGAAGGTTTTCACCGCTAAGACTCTCTCATTTGTGTTACTTTTCCGCTGGGGATTGGCGGTGCTACCGCTAAGGTTCTCTCATATTTCTTCTGCTGCAGATCCGAGTCTTTTCTGATGGGAATTCAGAGTGTTATGTTCTGATAAGACTTCTCTCATTTGCCTGACTTGGCCTCTTTTAAAGATTGGTCAAAAGGTCTTTCTTTGGACCGTAATGTGGATTTGGATAAGGCTAGAAAGAAATGGTATTAAAGGCTCCAAACAAAACAATTTTGGGTTCAAAATTTACAACCTTCGGACCTAACTTTATTTATAATCAACACAATTTTTCTTTGCCCCAGTTTTTTTTTTTTTTTTACTTGGGGAATTTTTTGATTTTTATTTACACTATGACCGAGCTGTGAAGCGCCTACGTATCCTCTTTGAGGAATCATGTCAAACGTAGTTCCCAATTCCTTGTTTTTCTAGTTTTTCCTTTTCATTTTTCATTTTTTTTTTTTTCTTTTTGGTTGCTTTCGTTGTTTTCTTTTTCTCTTTTTCTTTCTTTATCTTCCCCATTTGTGTTTCTAACTTTGGTACCGATTCCGAAGGAGGGGTATGAAAGAAATCAAAATAAGGCTCGAAGGGTTGACGATGGATAAAGTGTTTTGATAGCAGAACAAAATGCCTTCGTCATTCCAATCTTCAAAATATGCCGAGTGTGAACAACACAATTAATATTCGTCATATCTTTAAAGCACTGTTGGGCAACACTCTCATTTTCATTATTATGAACGACCCCATGTCAATTTTGGCAGCTTGCCTTTAACGGTTTTCTTTTACTTGCCCCAGGTTCTCATGACTCGGGTTTCGAATAATCTCAAACCGTTCTTACTTCATTTAAATATCTCGATCACCTCCCAATGGTTTTGTGATTAACTTTTAAGATCAGGCCAGAACTATGCGCGCACGTCATGTCACTAGAGCTAGCAGAAAAAGAACTATAGGAAGGAAATGACTAAATAACAAAAAATGTCTAGAAATAATATAAAATAGGTCATTGCATTAACCGATAAAACAACGACTCGAACAACCAAAAAACAAAACTGGGGTTACAACCCTTAGAACGAACCTAGACCCCTTTAGATGAGACACTATGATCAAAAGAAAAATACAAAGATAAAATGTTTGAGCCACAAGACAACATTCGGATTACCATTCTGAAATAACTCGGACAAATAGAAATGACAACAAAATAAGCCACCACAAATGACTCTCCAATTGATAAGCCTGACATTTAGCCACGAATTTGATTATCAGAACCACTATGGCCTTCTCTCATTTCAGTCGGCAAATTCTCGAGTGGATTCTCATATTCCGTGTCGCCAGGCATCACCGCCAGAAAGTGTGTATCATCAGGTGCAGGTAATGGATTCAGCGCGATATTCTGGGTGTCACTGTTATGAATCACAATCAATCTTTCTTGGATCATCCTTTCTATCTCCCTTTTCAAATCCCGACAACTTTCCATGTTGTGCCCCTGGGCATGGGAATGGTATTCACACCTTTTAGATGGGTCAAATCTCCTTGCACGTGGGTCCACATGATTTGGAGGGATGGGTGCAATCATGTCCTGTTGTTTTAACTTCTCAAATAAGCTTTCATAGGACACTCCTATTGGTGTGAAATTATCCTTCAACTTCGGTTCCCTTCTATGCCCTTGGTTTGGAAGTGGGTTATAAGGTATTTGGAAATTTTGCAGAGGTTGATAGAGATTTTGTGATGCTCGTGCTCGCTTTCTTGGATGATTTGATGGCTGAATAACATACTGGGGTGGATCAACTGAGTATGGTGGGTTCGGAGGTGGATAGTATTGCTCAGGGGAGTTATGGAAAACCCGTCGAGACATCGCATACCGTCGAGGTGTTCTTCTGGAACCTTTTCTTGACCCTGATATCATCATGACTTCTTCATCCCTCTCATTTGTGTCACTAGATTCAAATTGGACAGCCTGAGCTGCAGCCTTGAGAGCCGCTTGACTTATAATTCTGCCCGTCTTAAGACCGTTCTCTACCATTTCTCCCATTTTGATTACATCCAAGAAGGATTGACCAACCGCAGACATCATGTTCTGAAAATAATCCGGCTCTTGAGCCTGAAGGAAGACAGTGATTAACTCATGGTCATCCATGGGTGGCTCAGCACACGAGCCGCTTGCTCTCTCCATTTAAGGGCATATTCCCTGAAACTTTCACTTGATTTCTTCTTCAGATTTGAAAGGAAAATGCGGTCTGGGGCAATGTCAATGTTGTATTGGAATTGTTTGACAAAAGCCTGTGCCATGTCGTTCCAAACGTGCCAGCGAGATGCATCTTGATCCCAAAACCATTCAGAGGCTACTCCTGTAAGGCTCTCCCCAAAGTAAGCTATTAACAATTCTTCATTTCTTCCCAGACTCCTTAGTTGATTGCAATACCTTTTCAAGTGGGCTATTGGGTGTCCATGTCCATCGTACTTTTCAAATTTGGGAATCTTGAAACCAGGTGGCAAGTGGACATCGGGAAACAAGCATAGATCTTTGAAAGCAACACTCTTTTGACCCTGCCAACCCGTGCGTGTTTTTCAACCGCTGTTCTAAGCTTTTCAATCTTTGGGTTATTTTCTCCCGTACCATCTTTCGGGGATCTTGCGTTGTCCGCTTGTCACAAACCAACCACCTTCTACTTACTTTACAATTCAAGACAAAACATGTTAGAATGGACTCAGACAGTCCTCATCAATTTTTTTATTTTTTTAATTTTTTATTTTTATTTTTTTATTTTTATTTTTATTTTATATTATATATATACATATACAGTTGTGGTCGAATCTTTTGGAGATTGCCTACGTATCATGACCCCGCATGAATCAGACCGAGCGTAGTTCTTGCAAATTAATGCAAGAAATAAAGAGATATTTATTTGATTTTTTTTGAAGGAAAATTACATAAACCGACTACAAACTTGAAAAATTTTCACATTTTGTACCGGAGATTTCTACAAAAAATAAGAATATTTTTGGCGTCAATTATGACTATTTCTACAAAATTAGCCACATAATGGCTTATTTGACAAAATGACTATTTTTTGCAAAAATTATTTAAGAAAGATAAACTTGAAATTTTTTTTTTTTATCCTGTGGCTCATGGGGCATCGTTCGGCATCACCATAAACCAACACAAGACTATTTTTCATAAATTGGCCATGTAATGGCTTATTCAGGCAAAGTGGCTCTTTTTGCAAAATTTTATTTGAGAAGATGCAAATTCAAAATTTTTATCCCGGGGCCTATGGGGCATCGTTCAGCACCGACACAGGCCAACACAAGACTGAGGAAGTTAAAATGCAAAAATGTGGCTATTTCAGCAAAATTCCGGCCATGTAATGGCTTATTTGATAAAGTGGTTATTTTTGTAAAGTTGAGTGATGACTCAAAACTTGATTTTTGCGGATACAACCTTTCGACATTTCCGCGAAGAAATATTTCAAGGCTGTGTGCAAAATTATTTAAAATGACCCAAAGTGGCTATTCTTGCAAAAACGGCCTTCCGGCGTCCTTTTGAGGGACATTCGGCTTATTTTAAGCAAGAATAGCATCACCCGACTTATTTATAACATAATAAAAAAATTGACATTTTTTGGTTATTTTTTGCAAAAGGGGTGTGAACCCGGACTTGATTTTGCGGTTATGGCCTTGCAATTTTTCCACAAGGAATATTTCAAGGATGTGCCCGCAAATTATTAAAAATGATTCAAAGTGGCTATTTTTTCAAAAAACAACCTTCCGGCGTCCTTTCGGAACATTCGGCTATTTTCGAAAAACAGCGTCACTTCGATTTATTGACAAAAATACACACATTTTTTTTTTTATTTTTAAAAGGGGTGGTTGGACCTGATGAAGGTTGCCTACGTATCCCACCTAATGGCGAGAATCAAACCTGCGTAGTTCGGTCAGATTATTTGACCAATTATTTCAACAACATTGTTCTACCTATTTTTTCAAATTTTCTTTTCAAGCAATTCGTCAATATTTCGATATCTAAAATTTCTCTCTTTTGTTTTTTTTTTCCCAGGAATTTAGCCAATAATAATCTAGAACAAATAAATGCAACATACAACATGCTCGGTCTTTAATTTTCCGGGTCGCCTGTCCTAGACGGACCCAACCCATGTGTTGAGTCCCCTAAGTCAGATATGATGCAAATAAACGTCCTAAATCTAGGCTCAATATCCTGATGTTTTCAATGGTACTAGACCGTGTACCCGAGCGGACAACTCGGATCGAGGAGGGGGCTACGTACCGGTGACCCGCGGGGTCAATCGGCTTTGTAACTTATCCGGCCTCTTTTTCTTATATTTGGTATTGACACTAACAGAAAGGGGAGTCTCAACCAGTAAGCACATCCCCGGAGGTAAAGAAGAGAAGGTTTTTCGGCACAGTTTTATATATACAGTCCACGCAATATCAAAGCGGCAAACATATAGCAGTTTGTATATACAGTGCAACTAGTATCAAAGCGGTAGACATATAGCACATTAATTAAACATATAATAAAATCAGATATAGACAAAAACAACAATTTAACTGAGCTCGAATTCTTAAACCCTGAACCGAAGTTCTGGGTTAATTGTCCCCAGCAGAGTCGCCAGAGCTGTCACACCTCCTTTTCTCACACATACATAACGTATAAACGTAAATGTGCCACTGTTTAATACTACACCCCGAGAAGGGATATAATAATCAGGGAAGGAGTTTTTCCACTTAAAGGACAATCGGAACGGGATCAATCTATTTAATTATTCAGAGTCGCCACTTGGGAAAATAATGGTGTCCCAAGTCACCGGTTTAATCCCGAACCGAGGAAATTTATGACTCTGTATTACAGTCTGCGAAACTAGAAACCTGGATAAGGAATTCTGTTAACCCGGGAGAACGTGTTAGGCACTCCCGGATTCCGTGGTTCTAGCACGGTCGCTCAACTGTCGTATTTGGCTTATTTATCTAATTTATAACATGCTTTAACTTATGTGCAAATCTTAACTTTTAACCACTTTTAGTATTATTATTATTATTTTAATAAAAGAATTGCAACATTGTGGAAATGCGTCTCGAACCACGTCGCACCAGTACGCCCGTGATTGTCGATGCATTTCGACTTCGTTGAGATTTGGATTTGGGTCACATAAATGTGCACCCGAGTTTAAGGAGATAGCATTATTAAATACGCGCCTAAAGATACTAACGCGTTATTGTTTTGGGAATGCCGTGAAATCCGCTAAACGGCACTTCCCGGAATCTAAGCATCTTTGTAAAAACTATCTATTGAGGGCCCCGCAATTTGCGTGTTATTTTGGCGAGGCTCGTCTCACTTATTGTTTAAGGGCTCATTACCCTTTTATTGTTTATTGTTTTAAATGAATTACAATGCAGTGGAAACGTATCTCGAACCACGTTGCACCAGTGCACCCGTGACTTTTGACACGTTTCGACTTCGTTAAGATTTAGATTTGGGTCACATAAATGTGCACCCGTATTTGAGAAGGTAGTATTAAAGCAACTACGCGTTTATTATCTTTGGAGAACACCGTAAAATTCGCTATACGGTCGATCCCGAAGTCTAAATATTTTATATATATATATATATTTATGAGGGCCCCGCAATTTGCGTGTTATTTGGTGAGACTCATCTCGAGTTCTAGTTTTAAAGGATAGTACTTAACTAAACCAAACTACGGATATTCATATTTAAAAACTAATTTGAAGTCAAGTGTCACAACTACAACTACGTCTCTGAATCTTTCAATCACGGGCTTCTACATTTTACACATAGGAATTAAAAGCTTACTATTACTATTACGAGAAAGAAAAACAAAAACTAACCACATGAACACTTCAATGGTTGCATCATGCATATTAATAAAAATGTATCTAATAATTTTTTTTAACAAAGGCATGAAGGTAGTAAAGTAAGGATGTGATAATCTCAAATAAGCTACAATATTGCTTTTAATTGCTCATAACAGCGAATAAAACTAACATTCTAAATACAGTCAAAACAAAGATAACGGACCTCAAATTGCTAGAACTCCGGATAAAAACTCGAAATGGAAACCTTGGACAGCAACCTCGACGTACCGGACGGCGACGAAGCAGGTTCGTTACTGTTTGAGGGTCATTTGGCTATGGTGTTCGGTGGTCGGTTTACGGCAGCTATGGAGGTTCAACGAGTGGTTAGATACGTCGTTCGTCGTGGGTATTACCGGTCGTTGTTGGCCGATGCCGACACAGAAACGGGGACGGGGGTGGTCGACGTTGGCGCTACTGGTCGTTTGGAGGTGAGCAGAAGGTGATGCTCTATGCCTCCCTTTGCTGCCGTTCTTTTCTTCTTTTTGAAGAAGATGAACAGTGCTTTTTTTCTGTTACAAAAAAATCTCTCCAAATCCTTTTTTTTCGTTTTTTTTGTTTTTCAAAATCCCCTCTTCTGTTTGCCGTTTTTCAATTTTCGTCCCCTCCTCCTTTGAATGCCGTTCTCTCTTCTTAAAGAAGAAGCCTTCACGTGAGTCTCTCTTTCTTTTGTCTTTTTTTCTTCTTTTTTTCTTTTTTTTTTTTTTAAAAATAAGTCCCATGTTTATTTTTTGTCTTTTACCTTTGTTTTTTTTCCTTTTGTCTTTTTTTCTTTGTCTTTTCCCTTTGTCCTTTTCTTATTATTCCCACATCCCATCATGTATTGTCCCCCTTAGTGTAGTGGACTCGGATTATTACGGGCTAGGTCCGAAAATTATAAAACCGGGTAGTTTGAACCCAAATATTATTCTTCGCCCGGAACCGAGAATGGTGTTATTTAATTAATCCTAGATAATCAAAATAACTATAATACTCATAATTAAAATAAAACTATTTTTTATATTTTTCAAGTTTAAAATAACTACAAAAATATTAATGAAACTATATTTTTGTTATTTTTCATTTTAAGGTAAAAATAAAGTAAAAGAGTCAAATTTAGCTAAAATAGCTATATTAAAATTAATCTAAATATTTTACGCTGAAAAAATATAAAAAATCTCGGGGAGGGTCAAAAATCACGCGTTTACAGCTGCCCCTCTTTGACTGAAAACACAAAGAGTTTTCAGACAAAGAACGACTAGACAAGTGTTTTTTGACCCGACCCTTATTCGGAGGGACTAAACTAAAAGAAGAGGAATGTGACCGAGCCCTTGTATCTGAGCTGCCTACATATCCTTGGCTATAAAGGAATCAGGCCACGTGTAGTTCGAAAGTGAGTGAGGAAGGAGTAACCGAGGTGGAGAGCCAGCCGAGGTGTCGTTCCGTCGAGGTTCCGTCCCATCGAAGTTCCGGTCCCGTGGTCCTGCTATTACATCAAAAATCAAAAGATGAAAAGGACTAACTAAGCCTATCAGCTACTAGTTACAAAATTCATATCTATAAGTCTTCTGAAGCTTGATCTTGAGTATTGGTTGGTGCTTCATGCGGACTCTAAATTCGAACCTTGATACTTGCTAGTTGTAGGTACTAGTTCAATCTTCTTCAGCTTTCTGGATCTGAACCGGGTATGCAGTGCTTGTGACCTCGGCCATGTCTTGAGCACACCACATCTTTCATCAACTTCTACGCTTGGATTAACTCTTTGCCTTTTTTTCATTGTGACTGACTTCTGTTGATCATCTCGAACTGTTGACTCGCATTCGGGTCGCATGCTTCTTTTGTTGCTATCTTGCATTGCACTCCGAAGCGAATTCCTTTACTTGTGATCTTCGAGCTATTCTCCTTCGAAGTCTGAATCTATCTCTTCCGATCCTTGTCGCCTTCCTTCTGATTCATGCTGGGGATTTCCGTTACACTCTACCATTTTTCGATTGTTCACTATCCTTATCAAATCTTGGAAACTGAGACGTCGTTCTGCTTTTCTGGCGGGCTTCTGGCTTTAACAACAAACTCTAATCATAAATTCCCATTCCCTTTTTCAAGTGGGCACCTGACATCTCAGGAGAAAGATTCATCGGACCGAGATTTTGATTTCTTAGGAGAAAGATTCATCAGACTAAGACTTTGATATCTTAGGAGAAAGATTCATCAGACTAAGATTTTGACGCTAGGAGGTAATTCCTCAGACTAGGTCTAAATCGTTGTGATCTCATCAGACCGAGATTTCGACGCTAGGAGATAATTCCTCAGACTAGGTCTAAATTGTTATGATCTCAGGAGAAAGATTCATCAGACTGAGATTTTGATATCTTAGGAGAAAGATTCATCGGACTAAGATTTTGATGTCTTAGGAGAAAGATTCATCAGACTAAGATTTTGACGCTAGGAGATAATTCCTCCGACTAGGTCTAAATTGTTGTGATCTCAGGAGAAAGATTCATCAGACCGAGATTTTGATATCTTAGGAGAAAGATTCATCGGACTAAGATTTTGACGCTAGGAGATAATTCCTCCGACTAGGTCTAAATTGATGCCTTACTTGAAATCTTCCAATTGTTGCTTCCTTCTTCTTGTTTCTTTCATCTAAAACCTCTAGTTGTTGTTTTTCACTTCCTATTAAACTATCTTTAACTATAACTTCAAAAACTAAATCGCCACTCCATTCTTCAGGCGGGCTCCCTGACTTCAACTATAACTTCAAAATTAAATCGCCACTCCATTCTCCAGGCGGGCTCCCTGACTTCAACTACAACTTCAAAATTAAATCGCCACTCCATTCTTCAGGCGGGCTCCCTGACTTCAACTACAACTTCAAAATTAAATCGCCACTCCATTCTTCAGGCGGGCTCCCTGACTTCAACTACAACTTCAAAAATAAATCGCCACTCCATTCTTCAGGCGGGCTCCCTGACTTCAACTACAACTTCAAAATAAATCGCCACTCCATTCTTCAGGCGGGCTCCCTGACTTCAACTACAACTTCAAAATAAATCGCCACTCCATTCTTCAGGCGGGCTCCCTGACTTCAACTATAACTTCAAAACTAAATCGCCACTTCATTCTTCAGGCGGGCTCCCTGACTTCAACTATAACTTCTAAATCGCCACTCCATTCTTCAGGCGGGCTCCCTGACTTCAACATCCACTCACTAACTCCATCCCATCCACGTCGCCTTCCTTTGCTTCCTGCACCACTTTCTTCTTCCTGCATCGCTTCTTGGGCCATCCTTTCTTCTGAATTACCTTGTTTTGGAATTGCTTTCCTCCTGGGTCATGTTATTTTTCTCTTGACTGCTGGGGATATCTTTGAATTGATTACTTACCTGCTGGGGATAATGCTGCTGGGGAAATCTTCTTTATTTCCTCCTTTTCTACTTCCTTCAAAACCTATCTCCCGAAATCGCCGGGGATTGAAATGTCATCAGCTGGGGATTACCCTGTCTGGGGATCCCTTTTCCTTCTTCCTCTTTCCAAACCTCCTTCGGGGCTCGCGCTTCGCTCCCTTGAAAACTTGTAGGATAGATCTTCCTAGCATAACCCAAGTTTCTTTTTCTTTTCCAAATCCCAGCATAACACGTTGTCACGACCCGGATTTTCCCCCAATATCGGGATCGTGATGGCGCCTACTCGTGGTAGCTAGGCAAGCCACTGTATTCATACTATCCTGTTTTTAACACAATTTTAATTAAATAAATGCGGAATATTTTATCGAAATGGAAATAACAAATCACAAGGAAAAATCATACTGAAATCCTCTACCCAAGACTTGGAGTCACCAACTCACAACTACTATGGAATACTACACATAAAAGTCTGAAGGAAATATAACATAATTCTGTTTGTCTCGGAACAATGAGACTACAGCTATTAACATAAATAAAGAAAGAGACGCCGGGCCTGCGGACGTCCTGCAAGCTACCTCGGTCTCAAATGTGATCAACTCCCACGCAATCTATTTGCTACTGCTGCTGCTGCTCCTGATCGTGACCCGGACCTGTGCAAAAACGCACAGAAGTGTAGCATCAGCACAACCGACCCCATGTGCTGGTAAGTGCCTGGCCTATCCCGGCGAAGTAGTGACAAGCCTAGGACCAGACACCCACATAAACCTGTGCAGTTGCAATATATATATATATATATAACACATTTATAAGGAAATACTCTGCTCTGAAATAATATTCAATAACTCACGATATCCAAAATAATCTAATCAACATAATAAATCTTACTTTCATGTCTCAATTCCTCTCTCATTTCATATCTCGTGGTAGGCGTACCACCCGCTCCCAACTATCACAGTAATTATATCTTGTGGTAGGCGTACCACCCGCTCCCAAATATCATACAGTAATTATATCTTGTGGTAGGCGTACCACCCGCTCCCAAATATCACAGTAATTATATCTTGTGGTAGGCGTACCACCCGCTCCCAAATATCACAGTAATTATATCTTGTGGTAGGCGTACCACCCGCTCCCAAATATCACAGTAATTATATCTTGTGGTAGGCGTACCACCCGCTCCCAAATATCACAGTAATTATATCTTGTGGTAGGCGTACCACCCGCTCCCAAATATCACAGTAATTATATCTTGTGGTAGGCGTACCACCCGCTCCCAAATATATCAATAATCATATCTTGTGGTAGGCGTACCACCCGCTCCCAAATATATCAATAATCATATCTCGTGGTAGGCGTACCACCCGCTCCCAAATATATCAATCGGCTACCGGCAACTATGGCCAATGCCAAGATAATAACACAATAAGGAATATCTCAAAGAACTCAACAATTAACAACAGTTAATAAGTTCACAAGGAAAACAAGGTATAATGGAAACACAAGTAATATCAAGTCAAGGAATGGCAAATAGTTGCACGTCATCACCCAAATAAAATATAATGGAAAAACAAGTAATATCAAGTCAAGGAATAGCAAACAATTGCACGTCATCACCCAAATAAAATATAATGGAAAAACAAGTAATATCAAGTCAAGGAATAGCAAACAATTGCACGGCATCACCCTTCGTGCTTTTACTCTCATCCTCACCAAATAAACAAATAAAGTACACGGCATCACCCTTCGTGCTTTTACTCTCATCCTCACATCCATAGTACGGCATGATCCTTCGTACATGGTTCAATAACAGGGCACGGCATGATCCTTCGTGCATAATCAATAAGTAAACATGGCACGGCATTAACCTTCGTGCATAAATAAATAAACATGGCACGGCATCACCCTTCGTGCATTATCACTCTTCCTCACCCAAATAACAATCACAGTTAAGGGCAGAGAAAGAAACAACAATTCATAAATCGTCCCATCAAGGGCAATCAATAATCATCTTCACAACAAGTCCCGACAAGGGAGAACAATAACAATTCATCTGTAATATATCTCAAAATAATCATTTTCCAACGACTCACGGTCATACTAGACGCCAGTGTATGGATGCTCGTCACCACATCCCATACACCGCACTTGATCACATAACACATAACACATAATCCTATTCCCTCAAGCTAGGATAGAACAAACACTTACCTCGAATGCTTATGAACAATCCAATCCGTGGAAATGTCTTTTCTTTCAATTTGGCTCCAATTCAACCGTATCTATACACAATTGATTTAATATCATCAATTCTACTCAACAACTAATTCTTAACACCAAATAACATTTTTTCAACATTCTCTGCCATGAATAGTAAATTTCAACCCCGGGCCCACATGGTCGGAATTCGGGGTTAGGACCAAAATCCGGTTATCCATCCCCCCACGAGTTCATGTATATAATTTGTTTCAAAATCGGACCTCAATTCGAGGTCCAATTCCCCAATTTATGAAAAACCCTATTTTCTAAAAAAACAAGAATTTTACCATGAAAACATTTGATTTCTAATGAAAAACATGTTTAATGATGTTAGGAATTGAAAGAATTAAGTAAAAAGTGACTTACAATCGATTTGATGAAGAAGAAATCCTTGAAGAATCGCAAATGGGTGTTTTGGTTTTGTAAAAATGTGAAGAAATGACCGAAATCCGTGTTTTTCAGGTCTCTGTGTTCGCATTTGCGAACATGGGTTCGCAATTGCGAACCCCGACCAATTTCTGGAGTTTGAAAAATAAGCTAAGGGTGGGAAGTTCGCATTTGCGAACATTTCTTCGCATTTGCGAAGCCAAGGCAAAATTGGGAAGTTCGCATTTGCGAACTATTGTTCGCAATTGCGAACACAAGCTAAATATGGGGAGGTTCGCATTTGCGAACTATTGTTCGCATTTGCGAACCCAGGCAGAATAGTGTCGAGTTCGCATTTGCGAACTATAGCTCGCATTTGCGAACACAGGCATAGTAGGGTCAAGTTCGCATTTGCGAACTATTGTTCGCATTTGCGAACACAGACATAATAGGGGGGAGTTCGCATTTGCGAACTATTGTTCGCATTTGCGAACTCTGCAGAATAGTGGGGAGTTCGCATTTGCGAACTATTGTTCGCATTTGCGAACTCTGCAGACCAGTTGCAGACAGCAACTTCTAACATGAAAAATTTGATCTCGTGGCCTATCCAAAGTTCACCCGAGCCCTCGGGCTCCAAACCAAATATGCACATAACCTCAAAAACACATTATGAACTTGTTCGTGCGATCACATCGCCAATATCACCTCGTTTCATCAAATCAAGCCTCAAATGCATGATTTTCATACCTTTAGTTTTCAAAACTTTCAAACTTGGGACTCAAGGTCCAAAACCTCTCAAACGACATCCAATTGTCACCAAACTTTACAGAAATCACATATATAATATTTAAGACTTGTACCGGGCGTCGGAACCAAAATACGAGCCCGATACCAAGGTCAATTAATTTATTTCCCTTAATAATTGCATCAAAAACAATTTCACATAAAAATTCATAACTTGGGCTTTAGGCCTCAGAATTCGACTCCGGACGCATGTCCAAGTCCCATATTTTCCTACGGACCTCTCGGAACCATCAAATCTCGGGTCCGGATCCGCTTACCAAGAATGTTGACCGAAGTCAACCATATCAATATTAATATCATTTTTATCCAAATTTCTCATAGAATTCATATTTTCTATCACAAAAATCTTTCCGGCTACATGCTCGGATCATGCACGTAAATCGAGGCAACATAGAATGAGGTTTTCAAGGCCTCAGAAGCTCGAAATTATTAATAAAATAAGTGATGAACCGTTGGGGATGATACCGGCCTCTTGCCTTTCTGAACGCAAGCTTCCTCGTTTTGTCCTGTCTGCTGGGGGTATAATTTCCTCTATCACAGCTTGTTGTTTTCTTTCTTTCAAAGTTGTTGGGGATAACCGGGTTCAAAGATCATTTCCTCGCATTATCTGGCTTCTTTCCCCAACCGGGTATTTGGTTTCGAGAAAATTTTCGCAACGGGAGAAAATTTTCTGCCCCAGTTTGAGAATCTTCTTCGTGGCATGCTTTTCTGCCAACAACCCCTCTTTTTCCTGTTTCAAATCAAAGAAAAATTGGTTAGTTTTAAAATGTGGTGGCTGGTTGTGGTGCTCCCGCTGGGGATGGTTCTCCTCCTCTTTCCCTGCTCTGCGTTTCATTGTCAGACCCTGCTGGGGATGTTATCATTTGATGATATTCATGCCGGGGATAGTTTTCTTCTTTCTTGCTTCCCCGCCTTCCTTGACGACTCTTTATTCGCGAACCTTTCCACGTGGTTTTCCACTGACCACCCGAATTCCTATAATAGTGACCCTTCGTGAAGACCTTGCATGTTTTACTGGTGAACCATTTTCTTTGTTCACCCTTGTCACTGAAAATACCTTTCTGCTGGGGATATCTTCCCTTCTTTGGCGGCATATCTAAGGAATGGGCATTTCCCGACCTTTGAGTCTCATTGGCCTTGGCCTCGAGGTCATTAACCTTCATTGAGATATCCTTTTTCACACCGATCCACCCCTTTGTCGATTTCCTATTGTTGGGGAATATCCTTCTGGACACTGGCTTTGCGCTTAATCCCTCCTCACTTATACCACTTGGGTGTACCAATCAAATTCCGTCTTGCATAATTGGAAAGTTGATGGAAAATTTTGAAGTCATTTCTTACAAACAGACTCTATTGGGGAATTTTTTTTTTTTATGAAAGGAGAAAGATAAAAAGGAAACAGAATAAAAGACAAAAACGAGGATGACTCTCTAAAAAGAAAAATTATAAAATAACCCTATCAAACGTGGATACCAACTTTAATGGACATGACATGCACATATAGCCTATCCTCCGTCGTTAAACCGCCTTTTGTAATCTTCTCCTGGGGCTTTCCTATCTCATTTCGGTTTTCTCTCAGCTTTCATCGCCTTATGGTGCCTGTGAAGGTTTTCACCGCTAAGACTCTCTCATTTGTGTTACTTTTCCGCTGGGGATTGGTGGTGCTACTGCTAAGATTCTCTCATATTTCTTCTGCTGCAGATCCGAGTCTTTTCCGATGGGAATCAGAGTGTTATGTTCTGATAAGACTTCTCTCATTTGCCCGACTTGGCCTCTTTTAAAGATTGGTCAAAAGGTCTTTCTTTGGACCGTAATGTGGATTTGGATAAGGCTAGAAAGAAATGGTATTAAAGGCTCCAAACAAAACAATTTTGGGTTCAAAATTTACAACCTTCAGACCTAACTTTATTTATAATCAACACAATTTTTCTTTGCCCCAGTTTTTTTTTTTTTTTACTTGGGGAATTTTTTATTACTTTATTTACACTATGACCGAGCTGCGAAGCGCCTACGTATCCTCTTTGAGGAATCAGGTCAAACGTAGTTCCCAATTCCTTGTTTTTCTAGTTTTTCCTTTTCATTTTTCATTCTTTTTTTTTTCTTTTTGGTTGCTTTCGTTGTTTTCTTTTTCTCTTTTTCTTTCTTTATCTTCCCCATTTGTGTTTCTAACTTTGGTACCGATTCCGAAGGAGGGGTATGAAAGAAATCAAAATAAGGCTCGAAGGGTTGATGATGGATAAAGTGTTTTGATAGCAGAACAAAATGCCTTCCTCATTCCAATCTTCAAAATATGCCAAGTGTGAACAACACAATTAATATTCGTCATATCTTTAAAGCACTGTTGGGCAACACTCTCATTTTCATTATTATGAACGACCCCATGTCAATTTTGGCAGCTTGCCTTTAACGGTTTTCTTTTACTTGCCCCAGCTTCTCATGACTCGGGTTTCGAATAATCTCAAACCGTTCTTACTTCATTTAAATATCTCGATCACCTCCCAATGGTTTTGTGATTAACTTTTAAGATCAGGCCAGAACTATGCGCGCACGTCATGTCACTAGAGCTAGCAGAAAAAGAACTATAGGAAGGAAATGACTAAATAACAAAAAATGTCTAGAAATAATATAAAATAGGTCATTGCATTAACCGATAAAACAACGACTCGAACAACCAAAAAACAAAACTGGGGTTACAACCCTTAGAACGAACCTAGACCCCTTTAGATGAGACACTATGATCAAAAGAAAAATACAAAGATAAAATGTTTGAGCCACAAGACAACATTCGGATTACCATTCTGAAATAACTCGGACAAATAGAAATGACAACAAAATAAGCCACCACAAATGACTCTCCAATTGATAAGCCTGACATTTAGCCACGAATTTGATTATCAGAACCACTATGGCCTTCTCTCATTTCAGTCGGCAAATTCTCGAGTGGATTCTCATATTCCGTGTCGCCAGGCATCACCGCCAGAAAGTGTGTATCATCAGGTGCAGGTAACGGATTCAGCGCGATATTCTGGGTGTCACTGTTATGAATCACAATCAATCTTTGTTGGATCATCCTTTCTATCTCCCTTTTCAAATCCCGACAACTTTCCATGGTGTGCCCCTGGGCATGGGAATGGTATTCACACCTTTTAGATGGGTCAAATCTCCTTGCACGTGGGTCCACATGATTTGGAGGGATGGGTGCAATCATGTCCTGTTGTTTTAACTTCTCAAATAAGCTTTCATAGGACACTCCTATTGGTGTGAAATTATCCTTCAACTTCGGTTCCCTTCTATGCCCTTGGTTTGGAAGTGGGTTATAAGGTATTTGGAAATTTTGCGGAGGCTGATAGAGATTTTGTGATGCTCGTGCTCGCTTTCTTGGATGATTTGATGGCTGAATAACATACTGGGGTGAATCAACTGGGTATGGTGGGTTCGGAGGTGGATAGTAATGCTCAGGGGAATTATGGAAAACTTGTCGAGACATCGCATACCGTCGAGGTGTTCTTCTGGAACCTTTTCTTGACCTTGATATCATCATGACTTCTTCATCCCTCTCATTTGTGTCACTAGATTCAAATTGGACAGCCTGAGCTGCAGCCTTAAGAGCCGCTTGACTTATAATTCTGCCTGTCTTAAGACCGTTCTCTACCATTTCTCCCATTTTGACTACATCCAAGAAGGATTGACCAACCGCGGACATCATGTTCTGAAAATAATCCGGCTCTTGAGCCTGAAGGAAGACAGTGATTAACTCATGGTCATCCATGGGTGGCTCAGCACGAGCCGCTTGCTCTCTCCATTTAAGGGCATATTCCCGGAAACTTTCACTTGATTTCTTCTTCAGATTTGAAAGAAAAATGCGGTCTGGGGCAATGTCAATGTTGTATTGGAATTGTTTGACAAAGGCCTGTGCCATGTCGTTCCAGACGTGCCAGCGAGATGCATCTTGATCCCAAAACCATTCAGAGGCTACTCCTGTAAGGCTCTCCCCAAAGTAAGCTATTAACAATTCTTCATTTCTTCCTAGACTCCTTAGTTGATTGCAATACCTTTTCAAGTGGGCTATTGGGTGTCCATGTCCATCGTACTTTTCAAATTTGGGAATCTTGAAACCCGGTGGCAAGTGGACATCGGGAAACAAGCATAGATCTTTGAAAGCAACACTCTTTTGATCTGCCAACCCGTGCGTGTTTTTCAACCGCTGTTCTAAGCTTTTCAATCTTTGGGTTATTTTCTCCTGTACCATCTTTCGGGGATCTTGCGTTGTCCGCTTGTCACAAACCAACCACCTTCTACTTACTTTATAATTCAAGACAAAACATGTTAGAATGGACTCAGACAGTCCTTATCAATTTTTTTATTTTTTTAATTTTTTATTTTTATTTTTTTATTTTTTTTTATTTTATATTATATCTATACATATACAGTTGTGGTCGAATCTTTTGGAGATTGCCTACGTATCATGACCCCGCATGAATCAGACCGAGCGTAGTTCTTGCAAATTAATGCAAGAAATAAAGAGATATTTATTTGATTTTTTTTTTGAAGGAAAATTACAGAAACCGACTACAAACTTGAAAAATTTTCACATTTTGTACCGGAGATTTCTACAAAAAATAAGAATATTTTTGGCGTCAATTATGACTATTTCTACAAAATTCGCCACATAATGGCTTATTTGACAAAATGACTATTTTTTGCAAAAATTATTTAAGAAAGATAAACTTGAAATTTTTTTTTTATCCTGTGGCTCATGGGGCATCGTTCGGCATCACCATAAACCAACACAAGACTATTTTTCATAATTGGCCATGTAATGGCTTATTCAGACAAAGTGGCTCTTTTTGCAAAATTTTATTTGAGAAGATGCAAATTCAAAATTTTTATCCTGGGGCCTATGGGGCATCGTTCAGCACCGACACAGGCCAACACAAGACTGAGGAATTAAAAATGCAAAAATGTGGCTATTTCAGCAAAATTCCGGCCATGTAAGGGCTTATTTGATAAAGTGGTTATTTTTGTAAAGTTGAGTGATGACTCAAAACTTGATTTTTGCGGATACAACCTTTCGACATTTCCGCGAAGAAATATTTCAAGGCTGTGTGCAAAATTATTTAAAATGACCCAAAGTGGCTATTCTTGCAAAAACGGCCTTCCGGCGTCCTTTTGAGGGACATTCGGCTTATTTTAAGCAAGAATAGCATCACCCGACTTATTTATAACATAATAAAAAAATTGACATTTTTTGGTTATTTTTTGCAAAAGGGGTGTGAACCCGGACTTGATTTTGCGGTTATGGCCTTGCAATATTTCCACAAGGAATATTTCAAGGATGTGCCCGCAAATTATTAAAAATGATTCAAAGTGGCTATTTTTTCAAAAAACAACCTTCCGGCGTCCTTTCGGAACATTCGGCTATTTTCGAAAAACAGCGTCACATCGATTTATTGAAAACTAAAATTCGACATTTTTTTTTTGGATTTTTTATAGGGGTGGTTGGACCCGATGAGGGTTGCCTACGTATCCCACCTAATGGCGAGAATCAAACCTGCGTAGTTCGGTCAGATTATTTGACCAATTATTTCAACAACATTGTTCTACCTATTTTTTCAAATTTTCTTTTCAAGCAATTCGTCAATATTTCGATATCTAAAATTTCTCTATTTTGCTTTTTTTTTCCCAGGAATTTAGCCAATAATAATCTAGAACAAATAAATGCAACATACAACATGCTCGGTCTTTAATTTTCCGGGTCACCTGTCCTAGACGGACCCAACCCCTGTGTTGAGTCCCCTAAGTCAGATATGATGCAAATAAACGTCCTAAATCTAGGCTCAATATCCCGATGTTTTCAATGGTACTAGACCGTGTACCCGAGCGGACAACTCGGATCGAGGAGGGGGCTACGTACCGGTGACCCGCGGGGTCAATCGGCTTTGTAACTTATCCGGCCTCTTTTTCTTATATTTGGTATTGACACTAACAGAAAGGGGAGTCTCAACCAGTAAGCACATCCCCGGAGGTAAAGAAGAGAAGGTTTTTCGGCACAGTTTTATATATACAGTCCACGCAATATCAAAGCGGCAAACATATAGCAGTTTGTATATACAGTGCAACTAGTATCAAAGTGGTAGACATATAGCACATTAATTAAACATATAATAAAATCAGATATAGACAAAAACAACAATTTAACTGAGCTCGAATTCTTAAACCCTGAACCGAAGTTCTGGGTTAATTGTCCCCAGCAGAGTCGCCAGAGCTGTCACACCTCCTTTTCTCACACATACATAACGTATAAACGTAAATGTGCCACTGTTTAATACTACACCCCGAGAAGGGATATAATAATCAGGGAAGGAGTTTTTCCACTTAAAGGACAATCGGAACGGGATCAATCTATTTAATTATTCAGAGTCGCCACTTGGGAAAATAATGGTGTCCCAAGTCACCGGTTTAATCCCGAACCGAGGAAATTTATGACTCTGTATTACAGTCTGCGAAACTAGAAACCTGGATAAGGAATTCTGTTAACCCGGGAGAAGGTGTTAGGCACTCCCGGATTCCGTGGTTCTAGCACGGTCGCTCAACGGTCGTATTTGGCTTATTTATCTAATTTATAACATGCTTTAACTTATGTGCAAATCTTAACTTTTAACTACTTTTAGTATTATTATTATTATTTTAATAAAAGAATTGCAACATTGTGGAAATGCGTCTCGAACCACGTCGCACCAGTACGCCCGTGATTGTCGATGCATTTCGACTTCGTTGAGATTTGGATTTGGGTCACATAAATGTGCACCCGAGTTTAAGGAGATAGCATTATTAAATACGCGCCTAAAGATACTAACGCGTTATTGTTTTGGGAATGCCGTGAAATCCGCTAAACGGCACATCCCGGAATCTAAACATCTTTGTAAAAACTATCTATTGAGGGCCCCGCAATTTGCGTGTTATTTTGGCGAGGCTCGTCTCACTTATTGTTTAAGGGCTCATTACCCTTTTATTGTTTATTGTTTTAAATGAATTACAATGTAGTGGAAACGTATCTCGAACCACGTTGCACCAGTGCACCCGTGACTTTTGACACGTTTTGACTTCGTTAAGATTTAGATTTGGGTCACATAAATGTGCACCCGTATTTGAGAAGGTAGTATTAAAGCAACTACGCGTTTATTATCTTTGGAGAACACCGTAAAATTCGCTATACGGTCGATCCCGAAGTCTAAATATTTTATATATATATATATATATATATATATTTATGAGGGCCCCGCAATTTGCGTGTTATTTGGTGAGACTCATCTCGAGTTCTAGTTTTAAAGGATAGTACTTAACTAAACCAAACTACGGATATTCATATTTAAAAACTAATTTGAAGTCAAGTGTCACAACTACAACTACGTCTCTGAATCTTTCAATCACGGGCTTCTACATTTTACACATAGGAATTAAAAGCTTACTATTACTATTACGAGAAAGAAAAACAAAAACTAACCACATGAACACTTCAATGGTTGCATCATGCATATTAATAAAAATGTATCTAATAATTTTATTTAACAAAGGCATGAAGGTAGTAAAGTAAGGATGTGATAATCTCAAATAAGCTACAATATTGCTTTTAATTGCTCATAACAGCGAATAAAACTAACATTCTAAATACAGTCAAAACAAAGATAACGGACCTCAAATTGCTAGAACTCCGGATAAAAACTCGAAATGGAAACCTTGGACAGCAACCTCGACGTACCGGACGGCGACGAAGCAGGTTCGTTACTGTTTGAGGGTCATTTGGCTATGGTGTTCGGTGGTCGGTTTACGGCAGCTATGGAGGTTCAACGAGTGGTTAGATACGTCGTTCGTCGTGGGTATTACCGGTCGTTGTTGGCCGATGCCGACACAGAAACGGGGACGGGGGTGGACGACGTTGGCGCTACTGGTCGTTTGGAGGTGAGCAGAAGGTGATGCTCTATGCCTCCCTTTGCTGCCGTTCTTTTCTTCTTTTTGAAGAAGATGAACAGTGCTTTTTTTCTGTTACAAAAAAATCTCTCCAAATCCTTTTTTTTCGTTTTTTTTGTTTTTCAAAATCTCCTCTTCTGTTTGCCGTTTTTCAATTTTCGTCCCCTCCTCCTTTGAATGTCGTTCTCTCTTCTTAAAGAAGAAGCCTTCACGTGAGTCTCTCTTTCTTTTGTCTTTTTTTTTCTTTTTTTCTTTTTTTTTTTTTAAAATAAGTCCCATGTTTATTTTTTGTCTTTTACCTTTGTTTTTTTTTCCTTTTGTCTTTTTTTCTTTGTCTTTTCCCTTTGTCCTTTTCTTATTATTCCCACATCCCATCATGTATTGTCCCCCTTAGTGTAGTGGACTCGGATTATTACGGGCTAGGTCCGAAAATTATAAAACCGGGTAGTTTGAACCCAAATATTATTCTTCGCCCGGAACCGAGAATGGTGTTATTTAATTAATCCTAGATAATCAAAATAACTATAATACTCATAATTAAAATAAAACTATTTTTTATATTTTTCAAGTTTAAAATAACTACAAAAATATTAATGAAACTATATTTTTGTTATTTTTCATTTTAAGGTAAAAATAAAGTAAAAGAGTCAAATTTAGCTAAAATAGCTATATTAAAATTAAACTAAATATTTTACGCTGAAAAAATATAAAAAATCTCGGGGAGGGTCAAAAATCACGCGTTTACAGGAGCGATAATTGAAGGAAGGATATTAGAGGAAGGTATGGAATTAATAGATGAGGTAGGTAAAAAAACAATCACAAGAACGGTTGAGGTAGAAGAAGACAGGGGAAACTCATCTAGAACCGGTCCTAAGGGGCCACTACTAAAACAACTGATAAAAAGCTGGTTTATCAAATCAAGAGTGTCAGATGGAGGACATACGTTATCATCTGGAATGATCATATGGGGAACAACAGGCTCGGAAAGAGGTAGGTTAGGGGAGATGTCAATCTCATCTTCAGACACAATACGTCTCCTGGCTCATGGTCTCTCTATCGAGGAACCCTCACCTTCTCATTCGGAATCATTTTTTAAGGTCGATTTTCTGTTCTTAGATCTCGGAGCTATATCTTGATCTGCAGATCCCAAGAATATATTTTGCTCACAAAAATGACAGAACAACCTCGGAAATAACTTTTCGAGTGCCAAAACCTAAGAAAAAGAAGGTTAAAAGCCATTACAATGAGGGTAATTAAACATAGGTACGGTGATGACCCTTTGGGTCGTCACATCGTGTCCTTTTAATTTAACATGAGACCAAATGTAGTCACTTGCCTTGCTTTTAATATTAGACTTAGAGGAGCCAAAATCAAGAGTCCGGAACCTCAGTAATAATAAATATAACAAAAGTGAAGTTTTTAAAATTAAAAAAATACGGTTTTACCTATTTCGCAGTATTATATTGCGAAATGCACTAACATCCGTTAGTGCCTTTTGCAGTTTAATACTGCAAATTGCAAATTTTTATATTTATTTTAAAAATGTCCGGTATTTTTTGGACAGCCTAATTCGCAGTTGTGTACTGCGAATTGAGTATTTTGTAGTACACAACTGCGAATTAGGCTGAATTTTGGGCCCACTTTTTCTGACATAAAACAACAACAACAACAACAACAACAACAACAACAACTACCCAGTATGTTCCCACAAAGTGGGGTCTGGGGAGGGTAATACGTACACAGGCCTTACCCCTACCCGAAAGGGTAGAGAGGCTGTTTCCGGCCGACCCTCGGCTCAGAAAAAATATTTGAAATTCATAATTCGCAGTAGTATAGTGCGAATTTCATTGAAAAATTGCTCAAACGTTCCTTATTTATAGACGCTTCAACTTCATAAAAATTCATTCAACACTTAAACTTCAAACAAACGCTTATTCTCTCTTCTCTTTATCAATCTATTTTTTATAATGTCTGAAGTTCCAAAAATAAGGGTTTCATTGTATTGGAGGGGGTGAGGTTATTGTGGATAATAACTCTATGAGGTATACCTCTCCTCCACAGTGTCATGCTAAATTGCCGCTTAATATGGAGTACGATACTTTGGTATCGTTGTTACGTAAAAAAATGAGTGAGCGGAGGCGTTCCGTTAACATTAAAGTAACCGAAAGATTTCCTTATTCAGGGACTCCGCATGTGTTTGCTTATTATTCTGAGTTTAACATTGAGGATGATGAAAGCTTAGAGATTTTTTGCGGGTTCCAGACGAATATGGAGAATACATTGTAATAAAATTATTAGAAATGTATGTGAAGGTTGAAGACCTTAGTAGTAATGAGGTAGTGCGTACAAGCGATAACCCCCAATCATCGGGTAGTTATTTTGGAGCAGCATTAGCCGGACAGGTTGGAGATGGAAGAGGTTTTCTTGATTTGAACTTGTCACCACAAGCAAATGAGCAGCCAGAAAATAATGTTACTACTTCATATAATCAACAAGACGACTGGTAAACTTAATTTTAGTGAAATTGTTTTCTTGATGTTTTAATTGGATTTGTATTAATAGTCCTAATTTTCATAGGGGGTACCGTCCGGATTTGAATTTGAAAAATTATGACCACGCCCCTAGTTGGAATTTGCAAAACTCTGGAGTATTGGAGCACGGTGGTCCATCTGATAGTTATCAGCAACCTCAAGATATCCAGCATGAAACTTCAAGACAATACGATTTGTAAGTAATGTGATATAGTGATATGTACAATATTTTTCCTAAGTATTAGGTAACTTAAATTTTTGTTTGTTTTCTGCAGTGAAAACGAGCTTCTTGAAGCTCCTGGACTAACACAGTTGCCCGTAGACGATGTTTTTACTCGTGACTTAGCAGATGCGCAGAGTCAAGAGGATGATAGTGATTACGATAATAATGCGGATGATTCTGGGGATGAGACACCCTTCCGTGAGGAGGGTGATTATGAGGAGGAGGAAGTGAATGTGGAACCTGAGTTGACTAGGGAGCATGTTCCTCCACCTCCCCCCCCCCCCCCCCCCGTTAGACCAAGAGTGTATGAATCCCACGTGCCTTTTCATGAGAGAAATATTACCTACCTTGATAATTTGCCAGCCATGCCTAATGTTGATGCATTAACAAGGGATGATGATGAATTACGACCGAAGATGTGGGATGAATCTAGACCAGCCGTTCTTACAAAGGGCATGTATTTCCCTGACAAAGCTCGCCTAGTTAGGGCTGTAAAAATCTATAGTATAAGGGAGTGTCATGAGATGACGGTAAGTGAGTCAACTATGGATAAATACAAGTCTATATGCCGTAGGTGGTTCTTGGGTTGTCACTGGATGCTGCGTGCCACAAAGAAAAAATCAGGTTTGTGGAAAGTTGGTAAATTTATTAGCGATCATAGATGTGAAATGGACACATTCAATGAGAACCACGTCAACCTGGATGTTGACTTGATTTCCCTTGTCTTGGTTCCATTTTTGGAAGTGTCTATTAGATTCAAGATTAAAGATTGTATTGCAGCTGTCCACCAGGAGTATGGTTGTACTATAACTAAAAGAAAGGCATATCTCGGTCGCAAACGTGCCTTTGAACTAATTTATGGCGATTGGGATAAGTCCTTTTCAAATCTGCCCAGGTACATGGCTGAACTACAACACTTTAACCCCGGTACTATTGTTGAATGGAGGCGCGAGCGAAGTCCGGACAGACCGGAATATATATTCAACTATCTATTTTGGTCATTTAAACCAGCAATATATGGTTTTGTGCATTGTCATCCTATAATTTCCATAGACGGTACTCATGTCTATGGAAAGTATGATATTTAGCTTTTGATTGCAGTTTATGTAGATGCCAACGGTCAAATATTTTCATTAGCTTTTGCCATTTGTTCGAACGAAAGTGAAGAGACGTGGATGTAGTTCTTGAACCACTTGAAGCAGCACATTGTCAAATAGCGTTCAGGTACTTGTCTAATATCTAATCGGCATGGTGGTATTTTAAGTTATGTACGTCACTTGCCTGAATGGCAGGAACCGCGTGCATACCACCGTTACTGTGTGAGGCACCTAAAGGCCAATTTTCAAAAGAGATTTCCTAACAAGGCGTTGCATGACTTAATATGGATGGCTGCAACTGAGCACCAGCTTTGTAAATTCACGAGGTGCATGGAAGCAATCCGGCAGATAGAACCACGAGCCTATACTTGGTTGATGCAACATGACCCTCAAATGTGGAAATTGCATGATGATGGTGGCAGACGATGGGGAGCCCTCACTACAAATGTGTCGAAGTCATTTAATGGCTTGTTGAAATCTGCTTGTGGACTGCCTGTCACTGCCATGGTCCGCATGACTTCCAAACAGAGTGTAGATAGGTTTGTTGAAAGGCATGCAGCTGCATCATCATTGTTGGACAAGGGTGTTGAATTTATGCCAATACCCATGGTAAGATTCGAAAGGTACAGGAAGCGAGCACAGTGGCATTCTTTTCTTCAGTACGATAATGAACTGGGTATTTTTGAAGTTAAGACCGCTAATCATGGACACCGTGGGAATAATGTACATACGGTGAATGAAAATAGAAGGTTATGTTCATGTGGGAAATGGACCATCTACCACATGCCGTGCCCACATGCATTGAAGTGCTTTCAACAAGTTGGATATGGGGCAACAAACTACATTGATAGGTACTACAGTGTTGCAGCATACGTAGACACGTATAGTGGGAAGTTGCATCCATTAGGTGCTAAGCATTATTGGCCGCCGGAACCTTTTAAGTTGGTATGTAACAAGGAGTACTTGCGCAAGATGAGAGTGCAAAAGAGAACACGTATACCAAACCAAATGGATGTTGGTGAGTATGTTTATGCATGTAAATGTAGATATGCTCCCAAACTGGACATGACCGCCATAAATGTCCTTCAGGTGCTGGGCGTGGCGGGGGTAATACTGTTGCAAGTTCGTCCAATGTACCCCAACTATCAACCAAAACGCTAGTTCTTTATTTTTTATTATTAGTTGTAGTATATGTTTGTAGTACGTTTTGTGCATTTGAAATAAAATTCTTTTTCAAATTACGTTTCTTGTTGGAAATTTTTTAATGTGATGTTGTGCAATTTTAAAAGGTTATGTCCAAATACTACGTAGTCTCTATGTAATTCGTAGTTCAATACTAAATATTGTTGAGTTGTCATTTTGTATAAAAAAGGTGAAAATCATGAATTGTCATATTTATATAATTTGTAGTATAATAATACGAAATGTGAAGTTATCATTTCGTCTGAAAAAACTAAAAATCATGTGAATTATCATGTCTATGTAATTCGTAGTTTAATATTATAAAATGTAAAGTTGTCCTTTCGTCTATGTAATTCGTAGTTTAATACTACGAAATGTAATATTGTCCTTTCGTCTATGTAATTCGTAGTTTAATACTATAAAATGTAAAGTTGTCCTTTCATCTGAAAAAGCTGAAAACCATGTGAATTGTCATGTCCATGTAATTCGTAGTTTAATACTACAAAATGTAAAGTTGTCCTTTCGTCTGAAAAAGCTAAATTTTTTTGTAATTCGTAGTTTAATACTACGAAATGTGAAGTTGCAATTCGTAGTATAATATGACGATTTATGTTATATGTTTCCTATAAATAGCGGGCTCATTGCAGTCATTAGATGTGCTCAAAATTTTACAAAACGCAAATATTTCTTCCAACTTTGATATTTTTGAAGTAAAACTAAATGGCCCAATATGGTACACCAGTGTGTTACAATGCAAAAGCTTGTGCGCTGCAAATATGTTGGGAAGTAATGATGTTGGACGTAACTACTGGATGTGTATGAACCAGTTGTACAAAAATCCGGATGAACCAATGTGTGAGTTTCATGAATGGGCTGAGGAACAATGTCTCCAAGCAAACTACAGAGAACGAACGCTTAATCTACATAATATGTGGTTAGGCCAAGCACATATTAACAACGAACTCCATAAAAATTGGAAAAAATGAGGGAGGAGCTGAGGGAAGTAAATGATAAAAAATGGAGAGCAGAATGGAATTTTGCAGCAGTGAAGGAACAAGGAAAAAAATAAATAGGAAATTGCGGAGCTTAAGGCGAGAATAAAAGAGTTAGAACACGAACAAGAACAATTGCTAGAACAATTTAAGTGGTTAGAACGCAGAATAAATAGAAGCCCATAGACGAAACAATTCGTATTATGTGTTTAGTTGCATTTTAGGTTTGTCTTCTTGATTTACTCTTGTTTAAGTGGCATTTCAGTTTAAGTGGAATAGTATGTTTGTGTTTGTGTTGTACAATTTAAAGTTTTATTGGAATATTATATTTCTGTTCATGTTGTTCTATTTTAAGTTTCAGTGGCATTTAAGTACTTTGTTGTTTGTTTTGTCAAGCGCTTCTATTAGTTGTCTTGTTTCGTTTATTAATGCTATGTGTGTATTTACACAAGGCTATATACATAATGAAATCAATGAATGTTATTTATTCACAATAAATGTTTTTTACATAAGGCTATATATATAATGAAATCAGTGAGTGTCGCAGGCTGTGTGCTTCAGTGTTGCTGCTGGCCTAAGTCGCATCCCTTGTCGGTGGGGCACACTATCTAGATCATCATCGTCAAGCCGCCTCTTTATGGGAGGATGTGCAGCGGCATCAATAGCACAACTGGCAGGGTCAGAAGAATAGGCCGTCGGGTTGCCACCAACCTATAAAACAATAAGTAATTTCACATAAAATAAGATAGATTTTTATTTTATAACAGTAACAAATTATTTCTCTCACTATGGTCTCGTCGGCCTCCTGCGTATATATGTCGATGGTCTGCTCATCACCGCATGTAGTATGCTCAAACATGGGCTGGGATGAATACTGCATAAAAAAGAGGTAAATAATTTATCGCAGTGAATGTAAAATAATTTAGAATTGAAAAACAAAAGTAATACAAACATACCGCATCAAATGTAGGGGACGATGGATAACTCAACCTACGACCGCCATCCACATCATGGGTCGGTCGATGCTCAGCTGCGGTAGATGTACAAGCAAAGTACTGATCTATATCCCCGTCAAAGGTATCCATGATCGACAATGCTCCCGACGAGGTGATCTACGATGCTGGCAAACACAACTGAAGTCTATATGAGGGCATGCTGCTGGAAGGGTCACCTGGATGAGGCATATAACCCTGCTAGTCATCTTCAAAACCCCCAACTCCGAACTCCCTGCTGCATGCTGCTGGAAGGGTCAGATGGATGAGGCATATAACCCTGCTGCTCATCTCCAAAACCCCCAGCTCCGAACCCTGCAGGTGGGTCGACTGGCTCCTCAACGCCCCATTGCCGGCCACCTCGTCGTCGTCCCTTGCGACCCCTGCTTGGTGCCCTAGCCCCTGCACGTGGGATTGGCCTACCCCTCCGGTACGCATCTGGAGTCGCATACTCAGGCTCATGCTCTAACCTGCGGTTCTCCTTCGACTCCATCAATGCCAAACGAGCCATCTGAGCTCCCATCCATAATCAACCAATCTAGGGTTGTCTTCATACTGCTGAATATCCACACCAGACTGGTAGATGTGGTGAAGCCTAATAGCCTGTGAAATAAGTCAATTAGTAATTAAATAACTCTATGCCACAATTATATGATATTAATAAGTCAAAAAAACATACCAGTGACTCGTGCCTCCTGGCGTACGGTCTGTAGCGGCCGTCAAGTATGTGGATGGGGTTCCCGACATGCATTCCGGTATGACATCTATACCAGCCATCATACAGTGGAATAGACCCCTCCTCGTACACTATAAGTGGTGGCGGGATGCGCTGAGCTCGCTGCTCCCAATAACCTACATGCTAATGCAGCTACCCAATATACTCTCGGCCCATGTTGGTCCGGTCGTCCCGCTGATAGTGAGTAGCCTCCCTTACGGGCTCCTTCGGTACCGGCTGAGGACGACCAAACTGACGGAGCACACGCTCCGTCGCATGATACTCAACAAAATCCCAAAATATCAATGGGATGGAGGTGCTCCATATCAGCCGGTCTACTGAGCAAATAGCAGGTAGGTGGGCAAGCAACTCATCGGTGTACGGCATCCAGAAGAACTACAAGCAATAACAACAAATGAGTATGCAAAGTACAACTACATTTAAAACAACCAACTTTATGTACATATTTACCTGTCCAACCACCAACATATCAAATATGTCCCTAATAAGGGGGAGATTGTGGTGCGCATCTGCTCCTTGGTAATCCCCCCGCTGGAGAATCCATCTAACAGCTAGCGGGAGGGGCGGATAGTCCTCTCCGGGTGTAAGTGCCGGTAGAGGTGGCTGCAATGGCATGATACGCTGCCACGCCCAAACCTAAGATCAAATGTTGATGTAAATTATGAGTCATTTCACAATATAGAATTTGGGATTAATAAACAATGTATTCTGAAGATTTTTGCACCTAAAGGAGTGGCAGAAAATCACCAATATCAACAGTTGGACTGACGCTAGCCCGGCACATGCTCCTATAGAGATACGCCAGAACAACAGCTCCCCAGTTGTAATGCTGCACCTGCTCCAAGTCCTCCAGATAGTGCAGAAACCGCATCGTCATCTTGTTCCCCGACGTGTCGGAAAACAAGACACACCCGAATAGCATGAGCAATGCCATCCGAATGTAACGAAGAATCCACAACTCATCTGTCTGATGAGTAATATCTGGATGCAACTGCGCCATGAAATCTCTAATGACTGATAGTCGCACACGACTACCACCACGGTCACCGGCCGGGTGCAAACCATTCATCTGCCCCATCATATATGCCAGCTGTGCGCGGGTCATCCCTCTCTACTGGTGGGGCAATGTAAATGTGCGGCCCTTAATGCGCAGTCCGTATAACACCTGCACATCCTGAAGAGAGATCGTAGCCTCTCTAGTTAGGCAGGTGAAATGTATGCGTCTCTGGTCGCCACCGCTCTATCAAGGTTGTGATGAGCGACCAGTCAAGCTGCATCCGTCCCAGCTAAAATATGCTATACAAGCTGTATGCTGTAGCAGCTCTACAACACGTGGGTGAAAGGGATGCTCCGCTATAAACTCCCATAAATCGTCCGGACTCCTGGGGCAGATACTATCAAGAGCAAGCTGGCCCTCCCAAACAAATGATAACCTATAGTCACCCTGTAGTACTAATAACTCATCTGACGCAGGTCCAGGGTGCGCAGGTGGAGGAAATGCCATGTCCTGTACTATAAATAAAAAAAATTAATTATTTCTGTTAGTGTAATAAAATACATAATTAAGTAAAACTTTACAAATTGTAGATAATGGTTGTGTAAAGGTTCCAAGCTTGATTTTTGATTCCCGGAACCAAAAAATAATTCTTAATTATTATAAGTCTCAATTTCAATATTTTTATAATATTATTAACTTAATTAATTAAATTAAGTATAATTTTACAAATTAAAGATAATAGTTGTGTAAAGGTTCCAGGCTTGACTTTTTACGCCCGGGACCACATAATAATTCTTAATTAATATAAGTCTCAATTTTAATATTTTTATAATTTTATTATCTTAATTAAATAAATTAAGTATAATTTTACAAATGGAGGATAATAGTTGTGTAAAGGTTCCAGGCTTGATTTTTGACGTCCGGCACCACATAATAATTCTTAATTATTATAAGTCTCAATTTCAATATTTTTATATTTTTGTTAAGTTAATTAATTAAATTAAGTATAATTTTACAAATGGAAGATAATGGTTGTGTAAAGGTTCAAGGCTTGATTTTTGACGCCCGAGACCACATAATAATTCTAAATTATTATAAGTCTCAATTTTAATTTTTTTTATAATTTTATTAACTTAATTAATTAAATTAAGTATAATTTTACAAATGGAAGATAATGGTTGTGTAAAGGTCCAAGCTGGATTTTTGACGTCCAGGACCACATAATAATTCTTAATTATTATAAGTCTACACTATGACGCTCTACGCTATAAGGCTATACGCTAAAAGGCTCTACGCTAATATGGTATACAGTAATATATTAAATTATTACTAACATGGTATATATATCAACATGGTAAATTAATACTAAGATGATAAATTACTGCTAACATATATAACACGGCATATACAATATATAACATAAATAAAATTAATACTAACATGCTATATAAAGATAATAGTAACATGTTTCCTAACAGCTACACATAAAGTTTAAATTTCAACATAAAATAAAGTGAAATACCTCGAATTTCAACATAATATTTTTATAATTTTATTAATTTAATTAATAAAATTAAGTATAATTTTACAAATGGAAAATAATAGTTGTGTAAAGGTCCAAGGCTTGATTTTTGACGTCCGGGACCACATAATAATTTTTAATTATTATAAGTCTCAATTTTAATATTTTTATAATTTTATCAACTTAAGTAATTAAATTAAGTATAATTTTACAAATGAAAGATAATGGTTGTGTAAAGGTTCCATGCTTGATCTTTGATGCCCGGGACCCCATAATAATTCTTAATTATTATAAGTCTTAATTTCTATATTTTTATAATTTTATTAACTTAATTAATTAAATTAAGTATAATTTTACAAATGGAAGATAATGGTTGTGTAAAAGTCCAATGCATGATTTTCGACGCCCAGTACCACATAATAATTCTTAATTATTATAAGTCTCAATTTTAATATTTTTATAATTTTATTAACTTAATTAATTAAATTAAGTATAATTTTATAAATGGAAGATAATGGTTGTGTAAAAGTTCCAGGCTTAATGTTTGACGCCCGGGACCACATAATAATTTTTAATTATTATTAGTCTCAATTTTAATATTTTTATAATTTTATTAACTCAATTAATTAAATTAAGTATAATTTTACAAATTGAAGATAATGGTTGTGTGAAGGTGGCTTGATTTTTGACGCCCTGGACCTTAGTATAATTCTTAATTATTATAAGTCTCAATTTCAATATTTTTATAATTTTATTAACTTAATTAATTAAATTAAGTATAATTTTACAAATTGAAGATAATGGTTGTGTGAAGGTTCCAGGCTCTATTTTTGACGTCCGGGACCACATAATAATTCCTAATTATTATAAGTCTCAATTTCAATATTTTTATAATTTTATTAACTTAAATAATTAAATTAAGTATAATTTTATAAATTGAATATAATAGTTGTTTAAAGGTTCCAGGCTTGATTTTTGACGCCCGGGATCTTAGTATAATTCTTAATTATTATAAGTCTACACTATAAGGCTCTACGCTAAAAGGCTCTATGCTAACATGGTATACAATAACATATTAAATTAATACTAACATGGTATATATATATATCAATATGGTAAATTAATATTAACATGATAAATTATTGCTAACATATACAACAGGGTATATGCAATATATAATATAAATAAAATTAACACTAACATGCTATATAAAATTAATACTAACATGTTTTCTAGTGATTTTCAACATAAAATAAATTGAAATACCTCGAATTAAAGCTGTGATAGTGAATTTTTTTGACCGAAACCATATCGAAAAGTGCCTCCGTGTGCGGCCCACTTGTGTTACTCTTCAAGCGGACAGGTGGGACAGTGAAACTATTTTTTTGCCACTGAAAATCGAGAGAAAAACGGGTGTGTGTGTGTGTGTGGGGGGGGGGGGGTTTGCAGAAAGTTTTTTGGTGAATTGTTAATGGAGGATGGGGTTCTCTCAAGAAGACGATTAGAATATAAAGGGGTATTTCGCAGTTCTTTACTGCGAAATACAATTCGCAGTTCTTTACTCCGAATTGTATTTCGCAGTAAAGTACTGCGAAATACCCCACGTTTTTTAAAAAAAAAAATGAAAAAGCAATTCGCAGTATAAAACCGCGAAATGCACTAACGGACGTTAGTGCATTTCGCAGTATAATACTGCGAAATATGTAAAAAAGTATTTTTTTTATATTAAAAACATCATTTTTGTTATATTTATTGTTACTTAGGTTCCGGACTCCCAAAATCAACACCTAAAGGAGGAACATCTTTTAGGAAATGAATGCATTAAATCGCTATATTCCTCTTCTTATCAAATCAAATATCTTAGAGCTATTTGAACTAAGGAAAAGTTTAAAGACAAGTGAAATAGTAAAAATAAAATTAAAGAGTAGAACAACATATCTGTAGTTCATATAAGCATCACAACCCAGGCATCAAGAATGATAGTGTTGTAGTAGTACAGAACAAAGACAACAGCTCACTCAATTCCTGCTGGATATGTTTGGTTTGTTTCATATTTGTTATTTACCTAGACAGGGACATGACACCACTGCAGGAGTCGATGTTCATTCATTCTAAATTTCCAGCAAATACTATTACTTCTGATACTTTGCAGTCTAACATAGGTAATATTTTGATTACAATGATTATCTTGAAATGATAAATAAATAAATAAATAAGGTAGTTAATATGTAAACTATAAGAAGAAAAGAGATGCCGCACAACAACATCAAAACTAAATCACTTTTTAGCCACTGTATCGTATTGACGGTAACTTAGACCCTTCTTTTATAGTAAAACTAGTTCATGTGGATCAAATTTTATAGCAAGAACTGGGAAATGATATGAATTGTAACGGACATCCCTAAGGATCCCAAAAGGATTTATAAAAGGGAAAATATGTAATCAATTTAGATACAAGTTACTATTGAAATACACTCTGATTTATTAGTTTACACATTTGAGTACTTCAAAATTCTCTTGGTTATTTGCTTTTTTTGATTATTAGTAACTAGATTCTCTAAAATTCTAGCCTGGACTAAAAAATCTATTTTTTGGTTAAACACTTTTGTCATGCAAGAGACTTGTTTTTCAATAAAAGTAACTTATTGCAGCTAACAGTATCTCAAGTAGAACTATTTTAATTACAAATGATCAATTCAACAACCAACAATATGATTCCTTGTTAAAGTAATTGGAAGACACCCATAGGTTGTGAATGGGACATATATCTCTCCTAGTTTATTCATTTCTGGCAGTTTCTTTTTTCTTTAAACAAGCTGGTAATGAGCTTGATGTTATCATAGGGACTTCTCTGTATACATTCATCCTCATCAAACAATGTCGGAATCTCAAAATTCTCCACCAATTCGTCCCAAAATTTTAAGAGAGGATGAACCGAGCGAGGAGTGTAAAAATTTGCTCGCAACCCTACCTAAAGAAAAAGGATGGATTTCGTCGCATCTCTACAACTACAAAGGCCTCTGGATAGGGAACGCGGCGACACTCCAAGGTGTGCTTGCATTTCAGCAACAATTTCAAGCTCAAGATAATGATATCATTCTTGTTACCACTCCTAAATCAGGAACTACCTGGTTAAAAGCACTCGTGTTCGCTCTATTGAACCGAATGCACTATCCTGTATTAGGACAAGATCATCCTTTACTTGTCAAGAACCCTCATGATCTTGTTCCTTTCTTGGAACTTAGGCTTTATTTTGATGGAAAAGTCCCTGATTTCTCATCCTTTACCTCACCTAGGTTGTTTTCTAGTCATATGCCATATGCATCATTACCAAAATCTATCCAAGATTCGAAAAGCAAGCTTATTTACCTGTGTAGGAATCCTAGGGACACTTTTATTTCTATGTATCATTTCCCAAACAAGTTAGGACTTAGTTATATAGAAACCATTTCTGTTGAAGAAATGTTTGATCTTTTCTGTAAAGGGGTGAGCCTTATGGGTCCGTTTTGGGATCACGTATTAGATTACTGGAACGAAAGTTTAAAAAACCCTACAAGAGTACTTTTCTTGATGTATGAAGAAATCAAAGAGAAACCCGAGATTCAGGTGAAACGCCTAGCTGAATTCTTGGAATGTCCATTCTCTACAGAGGAAGAAACATCAGGAGTGGTGGATCAAATCATAAAATTGTGTAGCTTTGAGAATTTGAGCAATTTGAAGGTGAACAAGAATGAGAAATTGTCAACTGGAGTGGAAAATAAAGTGTTCTTTCGACGAGGGAAAGTTGGAGACTGGAAGAATTACTTCACGACTGAGATGGTTGAGAAACTAGATCATATCATTCAACAAAAATTTCAAGGATCTGGATTAAAGTTTCGATACATTTGATTAGGCATTATGTTTTTGCCAATAATAATAACCTCTAGTCAATGTTTTAAAGTGTGAAGTTTGTCACGTTATACTGTAAAAGTGTGTTACTTGTTTGGCAAATAAATTAAGAATGCAGATGTTTTTATATTATTGTGATTTACGTTTTTATATTATTGTGATTTACGTTATCATAGCAGATTTGAAAAGAGAAGTAGTAACCACAACTACTGAAAAAATTAAATAATTGAAGCCAATGAAACAACCAGTAGTAATATATAGTAACTGAAAATAAAAAGTATATCCTCACTTATGTCGAATATTGGTACTCGAACAACTTAGGCTAATGTAGAGAAGTTAATAGATACAAAAAGGAAACTACTTCTACTGTAGATTCAACCGGCAAAACTTAACCCGCCCCACACCGCACCGCATAGCAAAAAGAAAAACTTCAACCCGCCCCAACCCGCCCCACCTAACAAAAATCTTTCATTTTCTTCCATAAGCTCTCTACTTCGTCTGAAAGTCTAGTTCTGTGCAACCTTTATTTACTGAAGTTTTTTAATTTAAGTCAATTATCAAATCTTCTTATCTATTTATTGCTTGTTGAAATGATATCTTAGCTATACTAATTAAATATTATTGTATAATCTTAATAAAAATTCTTGCTTCCAGATTTAGCTATTGGATTGACTTTATTGTATTTTTTGTTGTTCTTTTAATTACAACAACAACTTTATTTCAAAACTAAAAGGGGAAAAAAACATGAATTAAGAAGGAAAAAAAAGGAAAAGAAAATTCAGGTTTTTCCAGTTAATACAATAACTACATCCTTAAAATATTAAACATCCAAAATCTCATTTTAAATAAAGGTAAGAAGAAATGCTTCAACAGTCTTTATACTCGATGAAAAATTTGATGAAAACTGAAGAGCCCACCTCACATGATTTTTAACCCGCAATCGCTTTTAGTTTTTAAAAGAATATTCAAACCCGCCTCGCACCCGCCCCGCCTCGCATGATCTCAAACCCGCACCGCACCGCACTCGCCTCGCCCCATTGCCATCCGTAGTCGTGTCGGTTGGTTGCTTTTGTGAAGTTGTTACAATTAGGGATGTACAAAAAAAAAAACTGATAAACCGCACCAAATCGGTAATCCGAGTCAAACGAAAAAAAGAAAATCGATCATGAGTTGGTTTGACTTGGTTTGGTGTTGGAAAAAATAACCTGACCATAATTAGTTTGGTTTGGTTTTAACTAAAAAAAGTCAAACCGGAAAAAAAAACTGATCATCGGTTGGTTTGACTTGGTTTGGTGTTGGAAAAAATAACCTGACTATAATTGGTTTGAATTGGTTTTAACTTAAAAAGTCAAACCGAAATCAAACCAACCGGATATTACATTTATTCAATTTTTACAAATATTTTATACATATAAATATTTATTTTTAATACAAGTCATAAATATTTCTTAAACTTTTTCACAATTTTATCGTTAAAATTATTTCAAGTTTGGAATTAACATTCTTGAATAGTCCAATAAATTTAATAGTTCTTAAAGGTATTAATTTAAATAAATTTCACATCAATAATGCTAACTAAAAAAATTCAATTCAACACTAAAAGTGACAATACAACAACAACAACAACAACTACCCAGTATGTTCCCACAAAGTGGGGTCTGGGAGGGTAATACGTACACAGGCCTTACCCCTACCCGAAAGGGTAGAGAGGCTGTTTCCGGCCGACCCTCGGCTCAGAAAAAGAGAGAAAATCAACAAACAAAACAATAGTGTGAATATTTATTTTCTAGTTTTGCATTGTTTATATTAAAAATGCATAACTTAGTTTATCTTTTTTTTTTGTGCTTAATTATGTAACTAATATACTTATAGTTGTACTTATTTATCCGGGCCAATAATGTAACGGCAATGTTGTATATTCAAACCCGCCCCGCACCCGCCCCGCCTCGCATGATCTCAAACCCGCATCGCACCGCACTCGCCTCGCCCCATTGCCATCTGTAGTTGTGTCGGTTGGTTGGTTTTGTGAAGTTGTTACAATTAGGGATGTACAAAAAAACTGATAAACCGCACCAAATCGGTAATCCGAATCAAACCGAAAAAAAAAATCGATTATGGGTTGGTTTGACTTGGTTTGGTGTTGGAAAAAATAACCTGACCATAATTAGTTTGGTTTGGTTTTAACTAAAAAAAGTCAAACCGGAAAAAATAAATCGATCATGGGTTGGTTTGACTTGGTTTGGTGTTGGAAAAAATAACCTAACCATAATTGGTTTGGTTTGGTTTTAACTAAAAAAAGTCAAACCGAATCAAACCAACCCGATATTACATTTATTCAATTTTTTACAAATATTTTATACATATAAATATTTATTTTTAATACAATCCATAAATATTTCTTAAACTTTTTCACAATTTTATCTTTAAACATATTATTTCAAGTTTGAAATTAACATTCTTGAAGGGTCCAATACATTTTATAGTTCTTAAAGGTATTAATTCAAATAAATTTCACATCAATAATGCTAACTAAAAATGTTCAATTCAACTAAAAGTGACAGTAGTGTGAATATCTATTTTCTAGTTTTGCATTGTTTATATTGAAAATGCATAACTTAGTTTATCTTCTTTTTTTGTGTTTAATTATGTAACTAATATATTTATAGTTGTACTTATTTATCCGGGCCAATAATGTAATGACAAGGCTGAATATGAGCCAAATTTTTAACGAGTGATATATTTGACCATTTTTGCATAATATAGGGTGTATTTGGACCTTTTCCATTATTCAAATAATCATCCTAACTTACGACTTTTTGTTTTAATTTGTTTCTTAAATAAACTCCATATATGCCAAGATAGCTATAGGTTGTCAGTGGGACTGTTATTTAATTGGAAGACAGCTAGATACTTGTGCTGCGCCCGGGCCCAAGCTAATGGTCGTATATTATAAACTTTTAACATGATTGCTGTCGTGCCAATAATGTATTAACATTGTGAAATTCTTTGCTTATGTTTAGCTTTATGTCTATGTTTTAAATTGATAATAATCTAATTTAGACATTATAATTTGTTATTCGTTTGATATTAAAAATTTGTAAAATTTGAAATTATAAAAAGGTGCATTCTTATATATTCTCATTCAAAATTCTCTTGGTTATTTTCTTTTTATTATTATTAGTAACCCAATTCTCTAAAATTATAGCCTGAACTAAAAAGTCTATTTTTTTTTTAGGTTAAACACTTTTGTCATGCAAGAGACTTGTTTTTCAATAAAAATAACTTATTGCAGCTTATACTGCAAGTAGAACTATTTTAATTACAAATGATCAATTCAACAACCAACAATATGATTCCTTCTTAAAGTAATTGGAAGACACCCATAGGTTGTGAATGGGACATATATCTCTCCTAGTTTATTCATTTCTGGCAGTTTCTTTTTTCTTTAAACAAGCTGGTAATGAGCTTGATGTTATCATAGCATCCTCTTCAAACAATGTCGGAATCTCAAACCTCTCAACCAATTCCTCCCAAATATTTACAAGAGGATGAAGTAAGCGAAGAGTGCAAGAAATTGCTCATAACCCTACCCAAAGAAAGAGGATGGATTTCATCGCATATCTATAACTACCAAGGTTTCTGGATTGGCCGAGCAACGACAATCCAAGATGTGCTTGCATTTCAGCAACATTTTCAAGCTCAAGATAATGATATCATTCTTGTTACCAATCCTAAATCAGGAACTACCTGGTTAAAAGCACTCGTGTTCGCTCTATTGAACCGAATGCACTATCCTGTTTCAGGACAATATCATCCGTTGCTTGTCAAGAACCCTCATGATCTTGTTCCATACTTGGAACTTAAACTCTATGCTGATGGAAAAACCCCTGATTTCTCATCCTTCACCACGCCTAGGTTGTTATCGACTCATCTGGCATATTCTTCATTGCCAATTTCTGTCCAAGATTCAGAAAGCAAGCTTATTTACTTGTGTAGGAATCCAAGGGACACTTTTATTTCTTTTTGGCATTTCACAAACACGTTAAGACTTCATTACATAGATACTAGTTCGATTGAAGAAATGTTTGATCTTTTCTGTAAGGGAGTGAGCCTTTTTGGTCCTTTCTGGGATCACGTGTTAAGTTACTGGAAAAAAAGTTTAGAAAATCCTAAAAGAGTACTTTTCTTGATGTAAGAAGAAATTAATGAGAAACCCGAGATTCAGCTGAAACGCTTAGCTGAATTCTTGGAATGTCCGTTCTCTATAGAGGAAGAAAAATGTGGAGTTGTGGAAGAAATCTTAAAATTGTGTAGCTTTGAGAATTTGAGCAACTTGGAGGTGAACAAGAATGAGAAATTGTCGACTGGAGTGGAAAATAAAGTGTTCTTTCGACGAGGGGAAGTTGGAGATTGGAAGAATTACTTGACGAGTGAGATGATTGAGAAACTAGATCACATCATTGAACAAAAGTTCCAAGGATCTGGATTAAGGTTTCGCTACAGTTAATTTAGCATTATGTTTTACCAATAATAATACCAACTTCTATCACTTTACGTTTGAAAGTGAGAAGTTTATTACATTACTATAAAAGTGTATGAGTTGTTTGAGGTAGAAGACAATGATTGTGTGTTATGTGTTCATAATTTTCTTACCATATTTGGTTTAAGAAAAAGGTCAATATAATTACCTCAACTCAATTTTTTTTTTTTTGTTAAAGGAATTATAAATCACCAATATTTGGTTAGTACTTTTTCTCGTAGGAACAGGTTTTGACTTATATAAATTGAAGATCCTTCTTTCTTATTCAGTAACATCCACAATGTAGCCACACGGGCTTGAGAGTCATGTTCAGGGGGTGAACTTTACGGGACAAGTGTTAGTGTGTCACTTGTGTTTTACCTTTTTGTGAGGTTGTTCTTTCGATAATTTGTATTCTCTTTTTATTATAGTGGATTGATCATCTCCGTTGTAGACGTAGGTAAGTTGACCGAACCACGTTAAATGTTTGTGTCTCTTTTGGTAGATTTCTCTTTTATTGTATTGTCACGACCCGGATTTTTCCCCCAACATCGGGATCGTGATGGCACCTACTCGTGGTAGCTAGGCAAGCCACTATATTCACACTATCCTGTTTTTAGCAATATTTCATACTCAATTTATCAACAAAACCATAACCTTAATTAAATAAGTGCGAAAGACTTTATCAAAATAGAGATAAGCAGTTTCAAGGTAAAACAATACTGAAATCCTCTACCCAAGACGTGGAGTCACCAACTCACGAACTACTACTCAATACTACACATAAAGGTCTGAAAGAAAATAACATAATCTGCTTGTCTCGGAACAAAGAGACTACAACTAATAACATAAATAAGGGGAAGAGACGTCGGGCCTGCGGATGCCTACAAGCTACCTCGGTCTTGATATGCTCAACTCCCACGCAAGACTCTACTGCTGCTGCTCCTGATCAAAACCTGGACTTGTGCAAAAATGCACAGAAGTGCAATATCAGCACAATCCGACCCCATGTGCTGGTAAGTGCCTGGCCTATCCCGGCGAAGTAGTGACAAGCCTAGGTTCAGACACCCACATAAACCTGTGCAGTTCTATATATATACGTACACCACAAGATAACAAGAAATAATCAAGTAACAAACTCAACAAGGGATATCATAGAGGAAAACTCAACAGTTAACAATAGTTATTAAATCAACAAGGAAACCAAAGTATAATGGAAAACATGTAATATCAAGTCAAGGAATAGCAAATAGTTGCACGGCATCACCCTTCGTGCTTTTACTCTCATCCTTACCAAATAAGCAAATAAAGTACACAACATCACCCTTCGTGCTTTTACTCTGATCCTCACATCCATGGCATGGCATGATCCTTCGTGCATGGTTCAATAACAAGGCACGGCATGATCCTTCGTGCATAATCATTAACAAGGCACGACATTAACCTTCGTGCATAATCAACAACAAGGCACGGCATTAACCTTCGTGCATAATCAATAAATCAAGGTACGGCATTAACCTTCGTGCATAATCAATAAATCAAGGAACGACATCACCCTTCGTGCATTATCACTCTTTCTCACCCAAATAACAATCACAGTTAAGGGCAGAGAATGAAAGTAATAAATCATGAACCGTCCCGGCATGGGACACAATAATCATCACCACAAAGTCCCGGCAAGGGCAAACAATATCTCACTTCACAACAAGTCCCGGCAAGGGAGAACAATAACAATTCCACAACCCGGCAATGGTTCAATAATTTATCTTTAAAATGCCTTACAACAAGTATTAACAACGACTCACGGTAATGCAAGACGCTAGTGTATGGATACTCGTCACCACAGTCCACACACCGCACTCGATCACATAGCACTTAGCACATAATCATATTCCCTCAAGCTAGGAAAGAACAAACACTTACCTCTAGCCTTGAAGTCCAAATTATTCTTCAATTATAGCTTTTTCCCCGAACTTCCATTTTCAACTAGCTCGAATCTAATCACAATTGACTCCATTACATTAATAAACACTAAATAACTTGGTTTGAATGCTTAAAATGGTTTTCTCAAAGTTTACCCCAAAATTTTCCAAAATGCCCCTGGCCCACATGGTCGGAACTCGGGGTTCGGACCAAAATCTGGTTACCCATACCCCCACGAGTTCAAATATATGATTTGTTTCAAAATCGGACCTCAATTCGAGGTCCAATTACCCAATTCATGAAAACCCTAGGTTCTACCCAAAAACATTAATTCTTACCATGAAAACCTTTGATATCTATTGAAAAACATGTTTAATGTTGTTAGGAATTGAAATAATTAAGTAAAAAGTGACTTACAATTGCTTTGGAGTGAATTTGGCCTTGAGAGTTCGTGGGTAGTGTGTGGGTTTTTGAAAGAATGGAGAATGAACTGAAAAATTCGCTTAAGTAAAAAATTGCACAGATGCGGGTATCGCAATTGCAAACATTTGTTCGCAATTGCGAACACTACAAGTCTGGGGTCTGCTGCTCTCGCAATTGAGAGAAAGGATTCGCATTTGCGAACTTGGCTGGCATACTGGGGCTTCGCATTTGCAACAATGGGTTCGCATTTGCGAACCCAGGTGAAATAAGTGAAGGCCTCGCATTTGCGAGGTTAAGTTTGCATTTGCGAACCCACGCGTACCTGGACCCCCTTCGCATTTGCGATCAAGAGTTCGCGTTTTCGAACCAAGCCTTGACCTGTCACCTTCGCATTTGCGAGAAATTCTTCGCATTTGCGAAAACACCAGCTGGGTGAAAAACCAGTTGTGCTAAAAATTCAGAATTTGAACTAGCCTATGAAATCTTTACCCGAGCCCCCCGGGATCCAAACCAAACATGTACACAACATCAAAAACACATTACAAACTTGCTCGTGCGATCACATCGCCAATATAACATCGTTTTCATCAAATCAAGCCTCAAGTTCATGATTTTCATCCTTTTGGTTTTCAAAACTTTCAAACTTGGAACTCAAGGTCCAAAACATATCAAATGACATCCAAATGTCGCCAAACTTTGCAGAAAGCACATATATAATATTTAAGACTTGTACCGGGCGTCAGAACCAAAATACGAGCCCGATACCAAGGTCATTTAATTCATTTTCCTTTAATAATTACATCAAAAATATTTTCACAGAAAAATCCATAACTTAGGCTCTAGGCATCAGAATTCGACTCCGGACACATGTCCGAGTCCCATATTTTCCTACGGACCTTTCGGGACCGCCCGATCTCGGGTCCGGGTCCGTTTACCAAAGATGTTGATCGAAGTCAACTATATCGATATTAATATCATTTTTCTCCAAATTTCTCATAGAATTCACATATTCTATCACAAAATCTTTCCGGCTACATGCCCGAATTGTGCACGTAAATCGAAGCAACATAGAATAAGGTTTTCAAGGCCTCGAAAATGCAGAACAAGTGAGGAAAATAGGTGATGACCCTTTGGGTCGTCACATCTTCAACCTCTAAAACAACTGTTCGTCCTCGAACGGACAAGAGAAGGAAGTACCTGAGTCGAGGAACAAATGTGGGTAGCAGCTCCGCATATCAGACTCGGACTCCCAGGTCGATACCTCAGGAGGCTGATCTCTCCACTAAACACGCACGGAAGGATAACTCTTCGACCTCAACTGTCGAACCTGCCGGTTTAGAATGGCCACCGGCTCCTCCTCGTAGGATAGATCATTGTCCAATTGGACAGTGCTGAAGTCTAACACATGTGTGGGATCGCCGTGGTATCTCCGAAGCATAGATACATGAAAAACTGGATGCACGGCTGATAAGCTAGGCAGAAGAGCTAGTCTGTAGGCCACCCCTCCCACTCGGTCTAGAATCTCAAATGGACCAATATACCTAGGGTTGAGCTTGCCCTTCTTCCCGAACCTCATCACGCCCTTCATAGGTGACACTCGGAGCAATACCCGCTCGCCAACCATGAAATCTACATCTAGAACCTTAAGATCTGCATAAGTCTTCTGTCTGGACTGAACAGAACGCAACCTCTCTTGGATAGTCTTGAACTTACCCAAGGCCTCCTGAACTAAGTCTGTACCCAACAACCGAGCCTCTGCCGACTCAAACCATTCGACTGGAGATCGACATCGGCTACCATACAATGCCTCATACGGGGCCATCTGGATGCTGGACTGGTAGCTGTTATTGTAGGAAAACTCTGCTAATGGCAGATATTGGTCCCACGAGCATCCAAAATCAATAACACACGCTCGAAGCATGTCCTCTAGAATCCGAATAGTCCTCTTGGACTGATCATCCGTTTGGGGATGAAAAGCTATACTCAGCTGAACCTGGGTGCCTAACTCCTGCTGGACCGCTCTCCAGAACCGCGAGGTAAACTGCACACCCCGATTAGAGATAATAAATACCGGCACCCCATGAAGTCGAACAATCTCTCTGATGTAAATCTCTTCTAACCTCTCCGATGAGTAGGAGACAGATACTAGAATGAAGTGTGCTCACTTGGTCAGCCTATCAACAATGACCCAAATAGCATCAAATTTCCTCCGAGTCAAAGGAAGTCCAGTAACGAAGTCCATAGTGATTCGCTCCCATTTCCACTCGAGAATTTCAATCCTCTGGAATACACCACCAGGTCTCTGGTGCTCATATTTCACCTACTGACAATTTAGACACCGAGCGACATACGCAATGATATCTTTCTTCATCCTGCGCCACCAGTAGTACTGCCGTAAGTCCTGGTACATCTTCGCGGCGCCCGGGTGAATAGAATACTGTGAACTGTGGGCCTCTACTAAGATCGACTCTCGAATCCCTTCAACATTGGGCACACAAAATCGACCCTGCAATCTCAATACCCCGTTATCATCTAGATTTACCTTCGTGGCACCTCCCCGCTGTACTGTATCTCTCAAGTCACACAAATGGGGATCATCAAATTGCCTCTCGCGGATTCCCTTTAATAGAGATGAACGAGCGACCTTGCAGGCCAACACCCTGCTAGGCTCAGAAATGTCTAATCTCACGAATTGGTTGGCTAAGGCCCGGACATCTAGAGCAAATGGTCTCTGACTGACCGGAATGAATGCAAGACTACCCATGCTGGCAGACTTTCTACTCAATGCATCGGCCACCACATTGGCCTTACCTGGGTGATATATGATAGTAACATCATAGTCCTTCAGCAACTCTAACCATCTCCGCTGTCGTAGATTCCACTCCGTTTGCTTGAACAAGTACTGTAGGCTTTTGTGATCAATGTACACCTCACATGTCACACCATATAGATAATGCCTCCGGATCTTTAAGGCATGAACCATTGCTGCCAACTGAAGATCATGAACTGGATAATTATTCTCATGTATTTTTAGCTGTCTCGAAGCATAAGGGATAACCTTACCATCCTGCATCAATACCACTCCAAGCCCTGTACGAGATGCGTCACAGTAAACTGTATAAGGCCCTGCACCCATAGGTAGTATCAGCACCGGTGCTATAGTCAAGGCTGTCTTGAGCTTCTGAAAGCTCGCCTCACACTCCTCTGACCACTGGAACTGGGCACCCTTCTGGGTCAACCTGGTCATCGGGGCTACAATAGAAGAAAACCCCTCTATAAATCGACGGTAGTAACCTGCTAATCCCAAGAAACTCCGGATCTCAGTTACTGAAGCTGGTCGAGGCCAATTCTGGACTACCTCAATCTTCTTTGGGTCCACCTGAATACCTTTCACTTATACAATGTGGCCCAGAAATGCCACCGAACTCAACCAGAACTCACATTTCAAAAATTTGGCATATAGATGATTATCCTTCAGAGTCTGAAGAACCACTTTGAGGTGCTGCTCGTGCTCTTCCTGGCTGCGGGAGTATACCAGGATGTCATCTATAAAGACTATCATGAACATATCTAAGTAAGGCCTGAATACCCTATTCAACAATTCCATGAATGCTGCTGGGGCATTGGTCAACCCGAAGGACATGACCAAGAATTCATAATTCCCATATCTAGTGCGAAAGGTTGTCTTAGGAATGTCGGTCGCCCTGATCTTCAACTGATGGTAGCCTGACCTTAAGTCTATTTTTGAGAACACCCTCGCTCCCTGGAGCTGGTCAAACAAATCATCAATCCTCGACAGTGGATACTTATTCTTTATTGTCACTTTGTTAAATTGCCAGTAATCAATACACATCCGCATCGAGCCATCTTTCTTCTTCACAAACAACACAGGTGCTCCCCATATGGAAACACTAGGCCTGATAAAGCCCTTTTCTAGAAGGTCTTGCAACTGATCTTTTAACTCTTTTAACTCCGGCGGGGCCATACGATAGGGTGGAATAGAGATGGGCTGAGTGCCCGGTGCCAGATCAATAAGGAAATCAATATCCCTGTCGGGTGGCATGCCCGGCATGTCTGAAGGGAAAACCTCAGGAAACTCCCGTACAATAGGGACTAATTCAATAGAAGGAACTTCTGCACTGGAATCACGAACATAAGCCAGATAAGCTAGACACCCCTTCTCGACTATACGTCGAGCCTTAACATAAGAAATAACAGTGCGAACGGAGTGGCTTGAGGTACCTTTCCACTCTAGTCGGGGTGATTCTGACAAGGCCAAAGTCACAGTCTTGGCATGACAATATAGGATAGCATGGTATGTGGACAACCAGTCCATCCCAAATATGACATCAAAATCCACCATGTCCAAAAACAACAGATCAACACGGGTCTCAAGAACCCCAAAGATAACTACGCACGAACGATGCACCTGGTCGATTACAATGGAGTCGCCCACCGGTGTAGACACGTAAACTGGAATATCCAGAGCACTGCTAGATACGACTAAGTACGGTGCAAAGTAGGAAGACACATATGAATATATAGACCCAGGGTCAAATAATACTGAAGCACCTCTGCCACAAACAAGAATGATACCTGTAATCACGACATTTGATGCCTCCGCCTCTGGCCTGGATGGTAAAGCATAGAATCGGGGATCGACACCTCACCTCTGAGCTACATCCCTAGGACGGTCATCAACTGGCTGACCTCTACCTCTGGCTGGACGGTCTCTACCTCTACGGTCTCGACCTCCACCTCTATGATCTCTACCCCCGCCTCTGGCTGGCTGGGCAGGCTGAGGGTCAGCTGGGGCCTGAATCATGGGATGAGGGCCCCACTGCTGAGTGGCCGCTGGACCTGACGACCTGAATGGCCTCCACGAACACTCTGAAGAGGCTGGGCACTAATAGGAGACTGATCTGAATACTGCTCACGAAACCAACGATCACCTGGTCTACCCTGTGAAGCCTGAAGGGCGGAATGGAAAGGCATGGAAGACTGGCCCCTATCAAAAGATTCCCTGCCACCAGAAGAAGAACCACTAAACCTGCCTGAATGACGAGGCCTCTTGTCTGAAGAATAACCACCTCCCCGGTCAAGAGCCATCTCAACTCTACGTGCTGCATTCGCTGCCTCCTGAAATGATATATCACTCCCCACTCCCATAGCCATCTGAAGTCTAATTGGTTGATTAAGCCCATCTATGAACCTATGGAACCTCTTCCGCTCTATGGGGAGTATCACTACTGCATGACGTTCCAAATCAACAAATCTCATCTCATACTCAGTGACAGTCATAGTGCCTTGCTGGAGGCGTTCAAACTACCTCGAAAGTGCATCCCGCTAAGTAACAGGGAGAAACTTTTCCAGAAATAACATTGCAAACTGATCCCATGATAAAGCCGGGGACCCTGCTGGTCGAGTCAAACAATAATCCCTCCACCAAGTCTTGGCGGATCCTGAAAGCCCGAATGTATAGAAGTCAACTCCATTGGACTCCACTATCCCCATAGTCTTGAGAATCTCATGGCAACTGAATAAGAAATCCTGAGGATCCTCTGATGTGGCACCACTGAAGGTAGTGGTAAACAGATTGGAGAACCGATCAAGTCTCTATAAAGAATCAGAAGTCATGGCCGCTCCATCTCCGGCCTGGCTGTGGTACCTGACTGAGTGGCCACAGCTGGCTGAACCACTGGTGCCTGCGGTTGAGAAGCCACTGGCTCCAGAGTACGAGCAATAGGAGTCTGGGCCCCTCCTCCAGCTTGAGAAGCGGCTGGTGCAACTGGTAATAAACCCGCTCTAGCAACGCTGTCCATAAAACCCGCTATCTTGACCAAAGCCTCCCGAAGATCCGGGGTAAATAAGGCCTCCCCTAGGACCTAAGCTGGGCCCACAGGAGCTGCTGGGACTGGAACCTCCTCGCCAGTCTCAATATGAGGCTCCACCTCCGGAATAGCTGCCGGGGGCTGAGCTCTTCCCCTACCACGACCTCCGATACGGCCTCGGCCCCTGCCCCTCACGGGAGCTGCCTGGGGCTCGGGCTACTGGTCAGCTGACGAAGAAGCGTGTGTCCTCACCATCTGCGAAAGGACAGAGTAGAAGTTCAATCAGTATTTGAGGAAAAAATCGCACGACAAGAAGGAACAAATGAGAGACTCTTTCCTAACTCAATAGGCTCTGGAAGGACAAGTACAAACGTCTCTGTACCTACCTCTCAAACTCTACTAAGCTTGTTCGTGAGTGGTGAGACCTATGTAACCTAGAGCTCTGATACCAACTTGTCACGACCCGGATTTTTCCCCCAACATCGGGATCGTGATGGCGCCTACTCGTGGTAGCTAGGCAAGCCACTATATTCACACTATCCTGTTTTTAGCAATATTTCATACTCAATTTATCAACAAAACCATAACCTTAAATAAATAAGTGCGGAAGACTTTATCAAAATAGAGATAAGCAATTTCAAGGTAAAACAATACTGAAATCCTCTACACAAGACGTGGAGTCACCAACTCACGAACTACTACTGAATACTACACATAAAGGTCTGAAAGAAAATAACATAATATGTTTGTCTCACAACAAAGAGACTACAGCTAATAACATAAATAAGAAGAAGAGACGTCGGGCCTGCGGACGCCTGCAAGCTACCTCGGTCTCGATATGCTCAACTCCCATGCAAGGCTCTACTGCTGTTGCTCCTGATCAAAACCTGGACCTGTGCAAAAATGCACAGAAGTCTAGTATCAGCACAATCCGACCCCATGTGCTGGTAAGTGCCTGGCCTATCCCGGCGAAGTAGTGACAAGCCTAGGACCAGACACCCACATAAACCTGTGCAGTTTTATATATATACGTACACCACAAGATAACAAGAAATAATCAAGTAACAAACTCAACAAGGGATATCATAGAGGAAAACTCAACAGTTAACAACAGTTATTAAATCAACAAGGAAACCAAAGTATAATGGAAAACATGTAATATCAAGTCAAGGAATAGCAAATAGTTGCACGGCATCACCCTTCGTGCTTTTACTCTCATCCTTACCAAATAAGCAAATAAAGTGCACGGCATCACCCTTCGTGCTTTTACTCTCATCCTCACATCCATGGCACGGCATGATCCTTCGTGCATGGTTCAATAACAAGGCACGGCATGATCCTTCGTGCATAATCATTACCAAGGCACGTCATTAACCTTCGTGCATAATCAATAACAAGGCACAACAATAACCTTCGTGCATAATCAATAAATCAAGGGACGACATTAACCTTCGTGCATAATCCATAAATCAAGGCACGACATCACCCTTCGTGCATTATCACTCTTCCTCACCCAAATAACTATCACAGTTAAGGGCATGGAATGAAAGCAATAAATCATGAACCGTCCCGGAAAGGGACACAATAATCATCACCACAAAGTCCCGGCAAGGGCAAACAATATCTCACTTCACAATAAGTCCCGGCAAGGGAGAACAATAACAATTCCACAACCCGGCAAGGGTTCAACAATTTATCTTTAAAATGTCTCACAACAAGTATTAACAACGACTCACGGTCATGCAAGACGTCAGTGAATGGATGCTCGTCACCACAGCCCATACACCGCACTCGATCACATAGCACATAGCACATAATCATATTCCCTCAAGCTAGGATAGAACAAACACTTACCTTTAGCCTCGAAGTCCAAATTATTCTTCAATTATAGCTTTTTCCCCGAATTTCCGCTTTCAACTAGTTCGAATCTAATCACAATTGACTCCATTACATTAATAAACACTAAATAACTTGGTTTGAATGCTTAAAAATGGTTTTCTCAAAGTTTAACCCAAAATTTCCCAAAATGCCCCTAGCCCACGTGGTCGAAACTCGGGGTTCGGACCAAAATCCGGTTACCCATTCCCTCACGAGTTCAAATATATGATTTGTTTCAAAATCGGACCTCAATTCGAGGTCCAATTACCCAATTCATGAAAACCCTAGGTTCTACCCAAAAACATGAATTTCTACCATGAAAACCTTTGATTTCTATTGAAAAACATGTTTAATGTTGTTAGGAATTGAAAGTATTAAGTAAAAAGTGACTTACAATTGCTTTGGAGTAAATTTGGCCCTGAGAGTTCTTGGGTAGTGTGTGGGTTTTTGAAAGAATGAAGAATGAACTGAAAAATTCGCTTAAGTATAAAATTGCACAGCTGCGGGTATCGCAATTGCGAACATTTGTTCGCAATTGCGAACACTACAGGTCTGGGGTCTGGTGCTCTCGCAATTGCGAGAAAGGATTCGCATTTGCGAACTTGGCTGGCATACTGGGGCTTCGTATTCGCGACAATGGGTTCGCATTTGCGAACCCAGGTGAAATAAATGAAGGCCTCGCATTTGCGAGGTTAAGTTCGCATTGGCGAACCCACGCGTACCTGGACCCCCTTCGCATTTGCGATCAAGAGTTCGCATTTGCGAACCCAGTCTTGACCTGTCACCTTCGCATTTGCGAGAAATTCTTCGCATTTGCCAAGACACCAGCTGGGTAAAAAACCAACTGTGTTAAAAATTCAGAATTTGAACCAACGGCCTATCAAATCTTTACCCGAGCCCCTCGGGCTCCAAACCAAACATGTACACAACATCAAAAATACATTACAAACTTGCTCGTGCGATCACATCGCCAATATAACATCGTTTTCATCAAATGAAGCCTCAAGTTCATGATTTTCATCCTTTTAGTTTTCAAAACTTTCAAACTTGGAACTCAAGGTCCAAAACATATCAAACGATATCCAAATGTCGCCAAACTTTGCAGAAAGCACATATATAATATTTAAGACTTGTACCGGGCGTCGGAACCAAAATACGAGCCCGATACCAAGGTCATTTAATTCATTTTCCTTTAATAATTACAGCAAAAATATTTTCACAGAAAAATCCATAACTTAGGCTCTAGGCCTCAGAATTCGACTCCGGATGCATGTTCGAGTCCCATATTTTCCTACGGACCTTCTGGGACCGTCCGATCTCGGGTCCGGGTCCGTTTACGAACGATGTTGACCGAAGTCAACTATATCAATATTAATATCATTTTTCTTCAAATTTCTCATAGAATTCACATTTTCTATCACAAAATCTTTCCGGCTACATGCCCGGATCGTACACGTAAATCAAGGCAACATAGAATGAGGTTTTTTAGGCCTAAAAAATGCGGAACAAGTGAGGAAAACAGGTGATGACCCTTTGGGTCGTCACATGTATGGTGTATCGTCGTTTAATATTTACTTTACTAGCTTCCGTATGACACCTGCTTTTTTTCAATCTTAACAAGGTGTTCTACTATTACTTTGTGTTTATGTACCTGTGCATTATTATATACAAATTTAATATACGGGGCATCGCCTACATATATTTTTGCAATCGATAACAAATCTATAAACAAATTATACTAAAAGTTAGATTCAGTGGCACCTCTTTCTTACTTTTGCAATCGATAACAAATCTATAAACAAATTAAATTACTTCTTCCAATGTTGATTAGACATTACTTTTGCTATACCCCTTTGTTACTTTTGATTATTTTCATTCTTCAGTAGATTTGTTAATGATTGCAAAATTAAATTGCTTCTTCATTAATTGCATACATTAATTGATTAAAATGAGATTCTCATAAATCTTTTTTTTACGGAAACTTTATGTACTTTACTTTTTTTTTTTAAATTTACAACTTCAATAGAATATTGTCGGTGCATTTTTTTTTGGTAAATAGCTTATCGATTTCATTCCAAAAAAAAAAAAAGATTACAGAACAGGTAGATGCAGACCATCTACTCCACAGTACAAACTTCTATCTATAGATTCAGTATCTTCATAACTAAATCTAAGTAGCTAATTGAACTCACAGCTAATCAAATACATCAAGGCTAATTGTACATCAAGAACTAAGTTATGCTTATGGGAAACTACTAAGTGATGTAAGAGCTCCACGTCAGTATTATATTTCCTGTCCTCTGATGTGTATATGAATTGTGATTTCCTGTCATCGGTGCATTTTTATTTCTAATAAAAGTATAAAATTGAGCAGTCTCGGAAAATTACTCTCCTAGAATCTTCTAAGAATTTTTCTAAAAAAATTGTGCTAGACAGTTACTCATCATTATGACTTATATATAAAGGATAATCTTAGAGAAAACTACCTTCTATAGCCCCTCAAAATTTTAATAGCCCATATTTTGATTCACTTTCAAAAAATGGTTATTCGGCCTAAACATATTGCATGTACTAGCCGAACAGAATGAGTATGACAACACAAGTGCTTGTAGCTCAGTGGGTAGAGCGCCTATTTCCTAAGCAGATGGTCGCACGCTCGACCCCTACCTAGCGCAATGGAGAAATCTTTTTTTGCAATGTATAAATATTGTATCCTAAGTTCGATAGTGTATAATTGGTGTACATTGAGCCTATCTCAACTGCGCTTGTGTATCTAAAGTGTATATATTTGTGTATCCCAAATATAACTTGTATCGTGAATGTATAATCTGTCTAAAAATGTATAAACATTGTGTATAATGTGTATTTTCTAATATTTTGGAGTGTATCATGTATTTTTGTATAGTGACAGTCGTTTTGTATATATTTTTTGTATAGTAACATCTATTTTGTATATTTTTTAAATAGTGACAATCTATTTTGTATATTTTTTATATAGTTACATCTATTTTGTATATATTTTGTATAGTTACATCTATTTTATATATTTGTTGTATAGTGACAATCTATTTTGTATAATACCAATTTATATTGTATAGTGACAATCTATTTGTTAATTTTGTTGATTTTATCGATTTTGTATAAATTTCACAATTTAAGAACGAATCTCAACTGTATCAAGCTGATTGTAGGCAACAATTATGCAAAAACAACAAACGAGTAAGATGATGCAATAATGTAAATGTAGTAGAAACTATGAACTGAACCCTTTATTGCCAGGGCCCCATGGGCGCTAGACTATTTGACCCAAAAATTATTTTTTAGATTAAACAATTAAATATATTTTTTGGTACATTAGCAATTTAATTGATTCAGAGTGTTAATAAGCAATAACAATGAACTAAGGAAAGCAGCAAAGAGCGAGAGATTCTTTTTAATTTTCAATCTCCGAACAATATCCAAAAGCAGGAGAGATCGAATTACACAATTGACAAGAAAGATTCTATTTCAAGGTTATTTCGTATGTAAAGAGAGTTTATGGTGTTCTCTGATCCCTTTTAGAAGTGTGGATAGTAATGTTTTTATAGCTAAAGAGAAAAATAATGGTTCCGAATCATAAGGCGGCGTGTTGGAGAGAATGGATCATGGGAATGAGATTCCAGCCGGAAACCATTAAATCACCAGCTACCAGATTAAAAGCAACAATCGTTTTTTCCTTCTTTCCTTTTCATTTCTGTTGAATAGTATAAGTTGCAGCTTTTTCAATTGCTAGCATTTGTTATTTTTTTGAGGCTATTTCTTGTAAGTGGTTATTTTGTGGCTATCAGCTGATATAAGTTTGACTCTAGTGGCTACAAATGAATTTTTCTCTATAAGAATTGGGAGCATTTGCATCTATACCTACTTTTTGTGTCATATTTTAATTTATGTCCATTTTATAAAATAAAAAAAAAAGAGAAAAAAACATATATAGGCCAAATTGTAGGAATATTTCTGTACACAGTTGCATTATCGCTTTTACATATTAGGCAAGCAAATATTTAAATTTCTAGCCAAAAATCTTTAAATATGGTAACTTCAATCACGGATTTCAGCTACCTATTACTACTTTATTAAAAGAACTAGTTATTATTATCAGCAATCTTATTATTCGTAACTTCCGCATTTCATAAGCCCTATAATATTACTTAAACAGATGAGTTTGCCTATATGTCTTCTGAAAAATGAAGCTATATGTAAGAATACATTGTAAGGTATATGTTGTATAAACGATATTTTTGTTAAAATAAACATACTTTGATATATAATATAACTGAACAACTGGACGATAATTGTAAGATATATGTTGTATAATTGTATAATTGTAAGGTATATGTTGTATAAACGATGTTTTGGTTAAAATAAATATTGTTTTTTACACTTTGTCTGAGATGAGCCTGCCTATACCTTTTGCATATACTTCTTCTAAAAAATATGGTATAACCGAACAACTAGGCGAATTCAGAAAATCCAGGAAATATTTCAAATTTCACGGCAAAAGGCAGAAAGTCTCCGTGATTTACTATTGCGGATCGATTGAGAGATATATTCATACCTAATTTAGCGTATATTTTGATAGATTGAATTATTGGAGGAAAGAAGATGCTAGAAGGAGATACTATAAAGAGAGTGATGAGAGAGAATGTGAAATGCACATATCCCATGATTTGTGCCTTTTTCCAAGATAATTAATTATTTGGTTATTTTTAAGCTATGCTCTAAATATAAAAAAATCTTCCCTTTATGTAAGAAATAAAGATTGCTAACCTTTTCTTAAATATTTTTTAAAAGGTGACCTGCCATGTATATTTCTCAAAAGAAATTGTAAGCGTACCCACTTTTTCGCATACTTCAGCATACGGGGCTGAAGTAGCAAAGACAAGCAAAATTTCAGTATTCTAGTAGTCGGGCCTGAAGTTCAGCTCTAGAACTGAAGTTTTTATTTTGTAACTGGCGAACTTCAGCTCTAGAGCTGAAGTTTTCGTTTGTAACTAGTGTATTACAGCACTAGAGCTGGTGTTTTTGTTTTTGTAACTGGCAAACTTCAGCTCTAGAGCTGAAGTTTTATTCTGTAAATGGCGAAATTCAGCTCTAGAGCTGAAGTTTTTATTTTTGTAGCAGGCAAATTTTATATCTAAAGCTGAAGTTTTTGTTTTTGTAATGATAATGTAGCGTGGAGACAAAGTCAAGAATGCGAAAAATAAATCATTTATCTACTTGAACTCGTAGTTAGGGATTGGTATGTTTCTGCAGCAGCCATGTTCCTCTCAAGGAAAATCAAAATGTTGTATTAACTATTTTATTGTTTCTTTATAATATTAAATTACAGATATATATATTTGCTTGCAGTTGCTCGTTAGGATTAGACACAGTAGAAACAGAGGAATTCGGAACCAAAGTAGGTAAATTTTGAACATAAAGAATGTTTTTAGGTTTTAAAAAAAATGACATAAGTATATACAATGTCACTTTATCTGGCGTTGTATTCTAACGGTAACGGCTCCGTTAGTGTACAACGCCAGATAAAGGTGTTGTATCTATACAGTATATGTACAACGCCACCTATTCTGGCGTTGTACGCTGTTCAATGACCGAACAATACAACGCCAAAATAGTTGGCGTTGTATCACCACCCTGGCCTAAATTCTACAACATTTTTTCATTATGTATCACCACCCCGACCTAAATTCTTGTCACGACCCGGATTCCCCACCATTGGGAGTCATGATGGCGCCTACTAGTGGAAGCTAGGCAAGCCAACTGTTACTTACATTTTTCCTTAATAACAATTCCCTTCTTAAGACTTTGAATAAAATCATATAATTACAGCGGAATAATTAAACTTAGCGGAAGACTTAGTCAATTTTATCAAATATGATACAGAAAAACCCAAACATGATACACTACCCAAGACTGGTGTCACAATACTCACGAACTTCTAAGAATAATAGACATAATTGTCTGAAAGAAATATAAGTTATTTATCTCGAATACATGAGATAACATAATGAAATACATAGATAGAAGAGACAACGGGTCCTGCGAACGCCTGCAAGGCTACCTCGTAGTCTCAATAGTCAGAATATCCACAATCGAGCTACTGCCACTGCTGCTGTCTGTAACCTGTATCTGTGCAAAAGGAGCGCAGAGTGTAGTATCAGCACAACCGGCCCCATGTGCTGGTTAGTGCCTGGCCTATCCCGGCGAAATAGTGACGAGGCTAGGACCAGACACCCACATAAACCTGTACAATTGAAATATATATATATATATATATATATATATATATATATATATATATATATATATATATATATACACAACAAAAACAACGTTAACGAACATTTATAAGGAAAGAACCTGCTCTAAAATAACAGTCAATAACTTACACTATCCAGAGTAATCTGGTCAACGGAACAAATCTTACTTTCATGTCTCAATTCATTTTTCATTTCATATATTGTGGTAGGCGTACCACCCGCTCCCAAATGTAACAATAAACTATATCTTGTGGTAGGCGTACCACCCGCTCCCAAATGTAACAATAAGCTATATCTTGTGGTAGGCGTACCACCCGCTCCCAAATGTAACAATAGGCTACCGGCAACTATGGTCAATGCCAATATTCAAATCACTTTGTGGTCGGCGTGCCACATGATCCCATTTCTTATCATATAAGTGGTCGGCGCGCCACACGATCCCAAATTCTTTAATAATGTATATTACCGGCATTAAGCCAATAATCTCTAATCAACAGTATTTATATTACCGGTGAAAAACTAATAAATGACAATAATTCAACGTTATATCCCTGTTACCGGTGTAACACCAATAACTCTTACTCAATAATTTATATGTATTTTACCGGTATACAACTAATAAATGACATTGAACCTACAATTTATCTCCGTTACCGGTATAACACCATTAACTCTTAATCAACAATTCATACATAACCCAATTCCTATTCTCTCAAGCTAGGATAGAACAAACACTTACCTCAAATGTTTACGAATAACTCAATCCGTAGCAATGCCTTTTCCTTTCCAATTTGGCTCCAATCCAATCGTATCTATACACAATTGACTTAATATCATCAATTCTACTTAACAAACTAGTTCACATGGCTAAATATAAGTTTTACAACATTCTGCCCGGAATAGTAAAAATCGACCCCGAGCCCACATGATCGAAACCCGAATTTCGAACCAAAATAAATTCACCCAATCATCCATGAGTTAAAATATATAATTTGTTCTCAAATCGGACCTCAAATTGAGGTCAAAATCCCAATTTTTTATGAAAACCTAAGTTCTACCCAAATCCCTCATTTTTACCCATGAAAAACCTTAAATTGAAGATGAAAACATGATAGATGATGTTAAAGTTTGAAGAAATTGAGTAAAAGTTGACTTACCAATGATTTGGAGAAGAGGGAGTTCGTGAAAAATCGCCAATGGATGTTTTGGGTTGTGAAATATGAAAAATGAAGCTGGAAATCGTAGGAAATCGTGATTTACAGGTCTTTGTGTTCGCATTTGCAAGAAGGGGTTCGCAATTGCGAACCCCGACCAAATTCTAGAATTTTAAAAATAAGCCAAGGATGGGAAGTTCGCATTTGCGAACTTTTGTTCGTATTTGCGAAGCCAAGGCAAAACTGGGAAGTTCGCATTTGCGAACCAAGGCATAAAACTGGGAAGTTCGCATTTGCGAACTTTTGTTCGCATTTGCGAATTCGCATTTGCTAACTTTTGTTCGCATTTCCCAACTCTGCAGATCGGGTTCTGATAGCTACTTTCTAACATGAAAAATTTATCTCGTGGCCTATCCAAAATTCACCCGAGCCCTCGGAGCTCCAAACCAAATATGTACATTGACTTAAAAACATCATATGAACTTGCTCGCGCGATCAAATCGCCAAAATAACATCAAAATCAATTATTTGAGCTTTAAAACTCAAGATTTCATTCATAATTTCATAACTCCTAAAATTTCCAATTTAAAGCCGAAACACGTCAAACGACGTCCGTTTTTAACCAAACTTTACAGGAAGCGCTTAATCAACATATATGACCTGTACCGGGTATACGAGCCCGATAACATTACTTTTTAATCAAATTTCAGTTTCATTTTCCTTAAAGATTTTCAGAAAACAATTTAATAGAAAAATTCTTTTACCGGGGTTCTAGACCTCGGATTTTAATTTCGGGCACACGTCCAAGTTCCATATTTTTCAACGGATTTTCTAGGACCGTCAAATCACGGGTCCGGGTCCTGTTTACCAAAAATGTTGACCAAAGTCAACCATATCAATATTAATATCAAAATTCTTCAAATTTTTCCACATATTTCATATGTTTCAACATAAAAATTTTCCAACTTCGCATCCGGACTGCGCACGCAAATCGAGGCAACTATTAATGAGGTTTCTAGGACCTCAGAAGCTCAAAATGATTAATAAAACAAGTGATGACCCTTTAGGTCGTCACATTCTCCACTTCTAAAACAACCATTCGTCCTCAAACGAACAAAAGAAAGAAGTACCTGAGTCATGGAATAGATGAGGATATCGGCTCCGCATGTCAAACTCGGACTCCCAGGTCGATGCCTCAGGAGGCTGACCCCTCCACTGAACTCGCACAGAAGGAAAACTCTTCGACCTCAACTGTCGAACCTGCCGATCTAGAATAGCTACCGGCTCCTCCTCATAGGACAGATCTTTGTCCAATTGGACAGTGCTGAAATCTAACACGTGCGATGGATCGTTGTGATATTTTCGAAGCATGGACACATGAAACACTAGATGCATAGCTGATAAACTAGGTGGCAAGGCAAGTTTATATTCCACCTCTCCACACGATCAAGAATCTCAAATGGGCCAATAAACCTAGGGCTAAGTTTGCCCTTCTTTCCAAATCTCATCACGCCCTTCATAGGCGACACTTGGAGCAATACTCGCTCCCCAATCATGAAAGTTATATCTCGAACCTTGCGATCTGCATAGCTCTTTTGTCTAGACTAAGCCGTGCGAAGCCTATCTTGAATAATCTTGACCTTATCTAAGGCCTCCTGAAATAAATCTGTACTGAATAACTGAGTTTCTCCCAGTTCAAACCATCCAACAGAAGAACGACACCGCCTACCATACAAGGCTTCATAAGGAGCCATCTGGATGCTCGATTGATAACTATTATTATAAGCAAACTCTGCCAAAGGTAGGAATTGATCCCATGAACCTCCAAAATCAATAACACACGCCCGAATCATATCTTCCAGTATCTGAATAGTCCTCTTGGACTGACCATCTGTCTGGGGATGAAAGGTTGTACTTAGCTGAACTTGCGTGCCCAACTCTAGTTGAACCGCCTTCCAGAAATGTGAGGTAAACTGTGCACCTCGATCTGGAATAATAGAGATAGACACGCCATGAAGGCGAACGATCTCCCTGATATAAATCCCAGCTAACCTCTCGGATGAATAGGTAGTGGCAATAGGAACAAAATGAGCTGACTTGGTCAGCCTATCAACAATCACCCAAACAGCATCAAACTTCTTTCGAGTCATCGGAAGTCCAGAAATGAAGTCCATCGTGATTCGCTCCCACTTCCATTCAGGAAGTTCAATTCTCTGAAATAAACCGCCAGGTCTCTGATGTTCATATTTAACCTGCTGACAATTAAGGCACCGTGCCACATATGCCATAATATACTTTTTTATTTACGCCACCAATAATGTTGCCGTAAATCTTGATACATCGTTGCTGCGCCTGGATGAATAAAATACCGCGAACTGTGAGCTTCTTCTAGAATCAATTCTCTAAGCCCATCAACATTTGGCACACAAATGCGCCCTTGCATCCTCGGGATCCCATCAGCATCTAAGGTGACCTGTTTAGCACCTCCTCGCTGAACCATGTCTCTAAGGTCACATAAATAAGAATTATTATATTGTTGATCGCGGATACGCTCCAATAATGAAGAGCGGGCGATCGTGCAATCTAGTACTCGACTAGGCTCAAAAATATCCAACCTCACAAATCGGTTGGCCAAGGACTAAACATCCAAAGCAAGTGACCTCTGATTGACTGGAATATAAGCAAGACTGCCCATACTGGCTGACTTCCTACTCAAAGCGTCGGCCACCACGTTTGCTTTTCCCGGATGATATAAAATGGTGACGTCATTATCTTTCACCAATTCTAGCCACTTTCTCTGCCTCAAATTCAACTCTTTCTGTTTAAACAAATACTGAAGACTCTTATGATCGGTGTATACTTCACATGCTACACCATAAAAATAATGCCTCTAGATCGTTAATGCGTGAATAATCGCAGCCAATTCTAGATCATGCACTGGATAGTTCTTTTCATGAATCTTCAACTGCCTCGAAGCATAGGCAATAACCTTGCTATCCTGCATCAACACTGCACCAAGCCCAATACGGGAAGCATCACAATAAATAGTATAAGGCCCCGTACATGTGGGTAAACCAATACCGGTACTGTGGTCAAGGCTGTCTTGAGCTTTTGAAAGCTCGCCTCACATTCATCGGACCATTCAAATTGAACACCCTTCTGTGTCAATCTAGTCAGTGGGGTTGCAATAGATGGAAACCCCTCCACGAATCGCTGATAATAACCCGCTAATCCAAGAAACTCCGAATCTCTATGGCTGATGTCGGTCTAGGCCAGTTCTTGACTGCCTCAATCTTCTTTGGATCAACCTGAATACCTGCTGCCGTCACAATATGACCTAGGAATGCAATTGAACTTAGCCAAAATTCACACTTTGAAAAATTTGTATATAGTTGGCTATCTCTCAGAGTCTGCAAGGCCACTCTAAGATGTTGTGCATGTTCCTCCTGACTGCGGGAAAATATTAATATGTCATCAAAGAAGACTATTACAAACAAGTCTAAATAAGGCCGGAACTCCCGATTCATCAATTCTATAAAAGCTGTTGGGGCATTGTCAACCCAAAAGACATGACCAGAAATTCATAATGTTCGTACCGAGTGCGGAATGCTGTCTTAGGGACATCAGATGCCCTAATCTTCAGCTGGTGATAGCCAGACCTCAAATCTATCTTCGAAAATACCTAGGCACCCTAAAGTTGGTCAAATAAATCATCAATTCGCGGAAGTGGATATTTATTTTTGATAGTCACCTTGTTCAACTACCGATAGTCAATGGACATTCTCTCGAACCATCTTTCTTCTTTACAAATAATACTTGGTGCACCCCACGGCGAAACACCGGGTCTAATGAAACCCTTTTCAAGTAAATCCTGCAACTGCTCCTTCAATTCTTTTAACTCTGGCGGAGCCATACGATATGGGGGAATGGAAATGGGCTGAGTGCCTGGAGCCAAGTCAATGCAAAAATCAATGTCCCTATCGGGCGGCATACCTGGCAAGTCTGAAGGAAATACTTCAGGAAATTCGCGAACCACAGGCACAGAGTCAATAGAAGGAACCTCAGCACTAGAATCACGAACATAGGCCAAATAAGCCAAACATCCCTTTCCAACCATACGCTGAGCCTTAACATAAGAAATAACATTGCGAATAGTATGACCTGAAATTACTTTCCACTCTATACGAGGCAAATTCGGCAGAGATAAAGTCACAGTCTTGGCATGGCAATCTAAAATAGCATGATATGGAGATAGCCAGTCCATGCCTAATATAATATCAAAGTCCACCATATTTAGGAGCAATAAATGAGCAACGGTCTCGAGACCCTCAATTACTATAATACATGACCGATGAACTTGATCAACCATAATAGAATCGCCTATTGGTGTAGACACATGAACAAGAACACCCAGTGCATCACTAGGCTGAATCAAGTACGATGCAAAATAGGAGGACATGTACGAATATGTAGACTCAAGGTCAAATATTGCTGATGCCTTTCTATCAAAAACCAAAATAATACATGTAATGACGGCATCTGAAGACTCAGCCTCTGGTCTGGCAGGAAGTGCATAACATCGGGGCTGTGCCCCACCACCCTGAGCAGTGTCTCTAGGACGATCAGCTGCTGGCTGGTCTCTACCTCTATTGGTCTGAGCTCCACCTCTATGACCTCTACCTCTACCTCTATGTCCTTTACCCCCGCCTCTAGCTGGCTGGGCAAGCTGTGGGGGAACTGGGGCATGAACCATAACATGAGAACCCTGCTGCTGAGATCTGTCAGAAGCTCTAGGGCAATACTTTGCAATATGCCTAAGATCGCCGCACGTAAAACAAGCCCTCGGCTGCTGAAAATAGCAAAGTGGTGGTGCACTGATAGCCTGCTGATCAGAATAATGTGGCTTAGAATTACGACCACCAGAAGCATCATGAGATACCTGAAAAGCTGATTGATAAAGACTAGGAGGATGGCCTCTATCTGATCCATGTCTTGCTCCCTGTGAAAGAGCCATCTCGATCCGGCGGGCTATATTAGCTACCTCCTGAAAATTGATTTCAGTTCCTGCCCCCAAAGCCATCTGTAGTCGAATTGGCTGATTCAAGCCATCAATAATTCTTCTCACCCTTTCCCGATCCGTGGGAAGTATGACAATAACATGATGAGCCAGGTCCACGAACCTAGTCTCGTACTATGTGACAGACATAGAACCCTGATGAAGACGCTCAAATTGCCTGCGCAGAACCTCCCATTGAGTTGCTGGAAGGAACTTTTCCAAGAACAACTCTGCAAATTGCCCCCAAGTCAAAGATGCTGATCTTGCTGGCCTGGATAGACAATAATCCTCCACCAAGTCTTGGCAGAACCAGATAATCGAAAAGTAGCAAAATCCACACCATTAGTCTCCACAATGCCCATAGTACGGAGAACCTCGTGGCGGCTATATAGGAAATCTTAGGGATCCTCTGAAGGAGTGCCGCTGAATGTGGTAGTGAACAACATGGTAAACCTGTCCAATCTCCATAACGCGTCAGCAAACATAGCTGCACCATTATTAGCCTGAGTCACAATTACAAGCTGAGCTACCTCAACTGGTTGAATAGCAGGAACCTAAGCCTGGGGAATTACTGGCTCCGGAGTGCACGTAGTAGGAGTCTGATTACCTCCTCCAGCCTGAGAAGTGGCTGGTGCTACTGGTAATAAACCTGCTCTGGTGATATTGTCCATAAAACCTGCTATCCGGACCAAAGCATCCTGAAGATCCTGTGAAAACATAATCCCTCCTGGGACCTGAGCTGGGCCTACTGGAGCTGTTGGGACTGGAACCTCCTCCACGATATGAGCCTGAGGTTCTGCCACTTGTGTTGCTGCTCGGGGCTGAGCTCTGCCCCCTACCTTGGCCTCTAGGACGACCTCGACCTCAGCCTTTTCCCCTAGCAGGAGCTGCCACTGCTGGGACCTCGGGCTGTTGGTCAGTAGATGAGGATGCACGTGTTCTTGCCATCTGCGGAAGAACAGAGTAGGAATTCAATTAACATTTGAAAGATCAAGTCGCACGACTAGAAAAGATAAAGGGAAAATTTTCCTAACTCTATAGCCTCTGGGGGATAAATACAGACGTCTCCGTACTGATCCCTCAGACTTTACTAAGGTTGTTTGTGAGTTGTGAGACCTGTGCAGCCTAATGCTCTGATACCAACTTGTCACGACCCGGATTCCCCACCATCGGGAGTCATGATGGCGCCTACTAGTGGAAGCTAGGCAAGCTAACTATTACTTACATTTTTCCTTTATAACAATTCCCTTCTTAATACTTTGAATAAAATCATATAATTACAGCGGAATAATTAAACTTAGCGGAAGACTTAGTCAATTTTATCAAATATGATACAGAAAACCCAAACATGATACACTACCCAAGACTAGTGTCACAATACTCACGAACTTCTAAGAATAATACACATAATTGTCTGAAAGAAATATAAGCTCTTTATCTCGAATACATAAGATAACATAATAAAATACATAGATAGAAGAGACAACGGGTCATGCGGACGTCTGTAAGGCTACCTCGCAGTCTCAGTAGTCGTAATATCCACAATCGTACTACTGCTGCTGTTGTTGTCCGTAACTTGTATCTGCGCAAAAAAAGCGCAGAGTATAGTATCAGCACAAACGACCCCATGTGCTGGTAAGTGCCTGGCATATCCCGGCGAAGTAGTGACGAGACTAAGGCCAGTCACCCACATAAACATGTACAGTTGAAATATATATACATATACAACAAGCAGAAAACGTTAACGAACATTTATAAGGAAAGAACCTGCTCTGAAATAACAGTCAATAACTCACACTATGCAGAGTAATCTGGTCAACGAAATAAATCTTACTTTCATTTTTCATTTTATATCTTGTGGTAGGCGTACCACCCGCCCCAAATGTAACAATAAGCTATATATTCTGGTAGGTGTACCACCCGCTCCCAAATGTAACAATAGGCTACCGGCAACTATGGCCAATGCCAAGATTCAAATCACTTTGTGGTCGGTGTGCCACACGATCCCATTTCTTATCATATAAGTGGTCGGCGCGCCACACGATCCCAAATTCTTTAATAATGTATATTACCGGCATTAAGACAATAATCTCTAATCAAAAGTATTTATATTACCGGTGAAAAACCAATAAATGACAATAATTCAACGTTATATCCCTGTTACCGGTGTAACACCAATAACTCTTACTCAACAATTTATATGTATTTTACCGGTATACAACCAATAAATGACATTGAACCTTCAATTTATCTCTGTTACCGGTATAACACCAATAACTCTTTGTGACGACCCAAAGGGTCATCACTTGTTTTATTAATCATTCCGAGCTTTTGAGGTCTTGAAAACCTCATTTATAGTTGCCTCGATTTGTGTGCACAGTCCGGGCACAAAGCTAGAAATTTTTTATGTTGAAATATGTGAAATATGTGGAAAAAAAAGTTGAAGAATTTTGATATTAATATTGATATGGTTGACTTTGGTCAACATTTTTGGTAAACGGACCCAAATCTGTGATTTGACGGTCTCAGAAAATCCGTAGAAAAATATGGGACTTGGGCGTATGCCCGGAATTGAAATCCGAGGTCTAGAACCCCGGTAAAAGAATTTTTCTGTTAAATTATTTTCTGAATTTATTAAGGAAAAATGTAAATAAAAATGAGTTAGAAAGTATAGGTATCGGGCTCGTATTTTGGTTTTGACGCCCGGTACAGGTCTTAAATATGTGTTAAGCACTATACGTAAAGTTTGGTTGAAAACGGACGTCGTTTGACGTGTTTCGGCCTTAAATTGGAAAGTTTGGAAATTAAGAAATTTTAAAGAATTCTTGAGTTTTAAGGCTCAATTCATTGATTTTGATGTTATTTTAGCGATTTGATTGCGCGAGCAAGTTCGTATGATGTTTTTGAGTTAGCGTGCATATTTGGTTGGGAGCCCCGAGGGCTCGGGAGTGTTTTGGAGGTGGTTCGGGGTGTTTTTGGACTTAGAAAACTGGCAGATTTTCTACAATTTTTACACAGACGTTTTACTCTACGCGATCGCGGCCTTGTACACGCGATCACACTGCCTTCTCAAATTACTCAACGCGATCGCAGCCGTCTGCACGCGATCGCGAAGTTTTCTGTCCTTCTTCAACGCGATCGCAGCCGTCTACACGCGATCGCGTAGCCTTCCGTTCTCCTTCAACGCGATCGCGACCCTTTTCACGCGATCGCGTAGTACAAATGAGCCACCCCAGCGAAATTCTTCTACGCGATCGCAGCATTGACCACGCGATCGCGTAGTGTTGAATATTTGCCTTCCGCGATCGCGACCCGGTTCACGCGATCGCGTAGAACAAAATCGCTGCCCAGTGAATTTAATCCCAAAACAGAACAGAAACGGGATAAAAATCCCATTTCTGTTCAACTCTCTTCTCCACGGCTCCTTGGACGATTTTTGAGCGATTCTTCATCAAACTTCTTGGGTAAGTGATTCTTAACTCGTTTTCTTCATTTTCCATCAATATTATTTGAATTCCTAAGCCTAATTAGGTGTAAATGGGTAGAAAAATTGAGAATTTAGTATAATAAGGGTTTTCAAAGAATTTGCGATCTAAAACTCATTTTGGAGTCGAACTTAAGAACAAATTGTATATTTGAACTGATGGAGGATTGGGTGAACTTATTTTGGTTCGAAACTTGAGTTTCGATTATGTGGGCCCGGGGTCGATTTTTACTATTCCGGGCAGAATGTTGTAAAAATCATATTTAGCAATATGAACTAGTTTGTTAAGTAGAATTGATGATATTAAATCAATTGTGTATAGATACGATTGGATTGGAGACAAATTCGAAAGGAAAAGGCATTGCTACGGATTGAATCGTTCGTAAACTTTCGAGGTAAGTGTTTGTTCTATCCTAGTTTGTAGGAATAGGAATTCAGTTATGAATAAATTGTTGATTAAGAGTTATTGGTGTTATGCCGGTAATGAAGATAAATTATTGAAATTATTATCAATTATTGGTTTAAAACCGGTAATTATAAATATTGTTGATATAGAGATTATTGGCTAAATGCCGGTAATATATATATTTATGAATTGGGATCGTGTGGCGCGCCGACCACTTATATATTATTGAATTGGGATCGTGTGGCACGCCGACCACAAAGTGACTTAAATCTTGGCATTGGCCATAGTTGCGGTAGCCTATTGATATATTTGGGAGCGGGTGGTTGTTAAGACCCGACCGGTCGTTTTAGAAAACTACGCCCCAATCCCTAATTTAACGGTTCCCCTAAGTTCATTTCTGCTATTGTGGGTTGCCGGGAGAGTCGGTTCTGAAAATTTGAGCATTTTGGGACACCTTAGTCCCTAAATGAGAACTTTTAAGCTAGAAAATGGCCCGTAGCCGGAACAATGTTAAGACGATCTCGGAACGGAAATCCGATGGTTCCATTAGCTCCGTTAGGTGATTTCGGGGTTGGGAGCGCATTCGGAATGTATTTTGGAGGTCCGTAGCTCAATTAGGCTTGAAATACCGAAGGTTGAAATTTTGGCGAATCCGAACGATAGGTGAGATTTTGATCCGGGGGTCGGAATGGAATTCCGACAATTTCTGTAGCTTCGTTATGTGATTTTGGATATGTCCGCAAATTTTCAGGTCATTCGGACGTCGTTTGGTCGGGTTTTAGATCGAATGTGCAATTCGGAAAGTTTTAAGAAATTTAGGCTTGAATTCGATGTGAATTATGGGTTTTGATGTTGTTAGACGCGTTTTGAGGATTGGAACAAGTTCGGATAAGGTATTAGGATGTGTTGGTGTGTTTGGATGAGGTCCCGGGGGCCTCGGGGTGGTTTCGGATGGTTAAACGGAAGGAAAACATGGAAAATTGCAGGTTGGGCCTTCTGTTCTGTCATTTTCGCCCCTGCGGAAATGGGACCGCAGAGGCGAGCCCGCAGGAGCGGAACTTGGGGCGCAGGAGCGCCTGGGTTCGCAGAGGCGGATCCTCTTCCGCTGAGGCGGAGTCGCGGGTGCGGAAGACTCGTCGCAGAAGCGACCTTGGGTCGGGGAGTGAGAATCCGCAGGAGCGGAGGGGAAATCCGCTTAAGCGAGTCCGCAGAAGCGGACCACTAATCGCAGAAGCGGGAAGGCTCGCAGGAGCGGTTGTCCAATCGCGGAAGCGGAAGCGCGGAAGCGGTCCTTTTCTCGCAGAAGCGGTTTGGGCCAGCCAGGCCTAGGCTTCGCAAAAGCGACAAAATGTCGCGGAAGCGGATCCGCAGAAGCGGAATTTTGTCCGCAGAAGCGGAAATCGCAGAGAGTTAATTATATCAGAAGTTAGAAATTTCAGAAACATTTCCAAACTTTGAGGGCTCGGCTTAAGGGGCAATTTGGGCGATTTTGAAGGGAGATTCAAGGGGTTTCGTTAGGTAATCAATTATGGACTCCAATTATGATTGTTGTTGATAATATTATGCAAGTTTTTCATGAAAATGGAGGAATTTGGGGTAATTAATGGGGGTTTTCACCATAGACCAAAACCTTTAGAAAATCAAGGTTTTGAGTGGGCAAATGGAGTCCGAATTTGATAAACTTTATATGCTTAGACTCGTATTGAGACAAGGGTTCCGAATATATAACTTTCGTGATTTTTGGATAAGCGTACCGAAAGTCGGCTTTTGGCAACTTGTGGGTTTTGGTATATTTTGAGTTATTTCGATTGGGTAATGCCCAATTGGCCTATTTTCATGTGATTCTATTGATTTTTATCAGATACTACACTTGTAGAGGCCGACATTCGCGGCAAGAGGGTTATTTCTTAGCGGTTTTGTACCGGAATTGAGGTAAGTGGCTTGTCTAACTTCGTGTGGGGGACTTTCACCCCTAGGATATTATTGTGATACTTTAATGCCTTGTACGCGAGGTGACGGGCGTGTACATGCGCTGGTTGTTGAACACATACTTTATTCAAAATGTTCAATGAGTGATATTCCTGTTTCTAGTTGTTAAATTCGATATTCCTACCCGGTAGTAGTTAGAAAAGCATGATTAGATAGAATCTAACTGTCTAGTTGCTTAATTGACTTACTTGAGTTTTCTTGGTAATCGCCGGCGCTGTTCATCGGCGAAGTTATCGTTAAGCATATTATACTTCTCTCTGTGTATTCCTTTACTTGCTGTGGTTATGGACTACGGGTTCGATTCCCGAGATCCTGAGATTATTGAAATGTGGACTACGGGTTCGATTCCCGAGATCCTGAGATTTTTGACATATGGACTACGGGTTCGATTCCCGAGATCCTGAGATTATTGAAATGTGGACTACGGGTTCGATTCCCGAGATCCTGAGATTATTGAAATGTGGACTACGGGTTCGATTCCCGAGATCCTGAGATTATTGAAATGTGGACTACGGGTTCGATTCCCGAGATCCCGAGATTATTGAAATGTGGACTACGGGTTCGATTCCCGAGATCCCGAGATTATTGAAATGTGGACTACGGGTTCGATTCCCGAGATCCCGAGATTATTGAAATGTGGACTACGGGTTCGATTCCCGAGATCCTGAGATTATTGAAATGTGGACTACGGGTTCGATTCCCGAGATCCCGAGATTATTGAAATATGGACTACGGGTTCGATTCCCGAGATCCCGAGATTATTGAAATGTGGACTACGGGTTCGATTCCCGAGATCCCCTGAGATTATTGAAATGAGGACTACGGGTTCGATTCCCGAGATCCTGGCTGATGGGTAAGGACTGCGGGTTCGATTCCCGGAGATCCTGAGTTATTGAGATATTATTGAGTCATGGGCTGCGGGTTCGATTCCCGGAGACCAGAGGTACTGAGAATGGGACTGTGGGTTCAATTCCCACAGATCCTGGATTCGTTTATTTGAGTTGGTTATTTGTTATTAGCTTGATTGTAGACAGTTTCAGTAAACATCGTAATGTTGTTATTTCGGAAATTATTGTTATTATCTGTTAAATTGTTTATTTTGTTATCATCATATTATTATTGTTTCTCAGTAGGGCCCTGACCTTCCTCGTCACTACTCCATCGAGGTTAGGCTTGGCACTTACTGAGTACCGCCGTGGTGTACTCATGCTACTCTTCTGCATACTTTTGTTGTGCAGATCCAGGTACATCAGAGCAGGCTTGTACTAGGTGATTCCGCAACTTTCTGGGAGACTTCGAGGTATGATCTGCTACGTCCGCGGATCCAGAGGCTTCCCATCTATTCTAGTAGTACTAGTTGACATTTTTCTTCATGTTGTTGTTAGATACTCTTTATACATAGAGCCACAGTTGTATTTCCCCTTTTAGTCTGTGTTACCGTGGGGTTCCGGATCTTGGTAGTGTTTTATTCATTGTGTGATGGATGTATGTGCCAAGCGGCACGGATTACATATCTTTTATGCTATTTTCCGCCGTTTCTTATTTAAGTATTTATAACTTGTATATTCCGCAACGTGTTAGGCTTACCTAGTCATGGGGACTGGGTGCCATCATGACATGTTCACAATTGGTGAACTAGGGTCGTGACAAGTTGGTATCAGAGCTCTAGGTTCATAGGAGTCACGGGACACGGACCGGTTACTTAGAGTCTCGCTGATCGATACGAAGACGTCCGTATTTATCTACGAGGGGCTATGTAGCTGTTTAGGAAACTCTTCATTTCTTTTGGATTCCTTGTCGTGCGACATTTTGGCATCAAAATCAAAACTATTGCTTTCTATTCTCTCACGGATGGTGAGGACACGAGCTACTCGCGATGATCAGGTACCCGCGCCCCCTGTTGCCGCCACTAGAGGCCGGGCCCGAGGTAGAGGACGAGGACGCGCCCGAGGTGCAGCCACAGTACCCTCGCGCGCTGCCGCTAAGGTGCCACAGGTGGATCAGGTTAGAGCGCAGGCAACTGGTACACCGACTACAGCTGCTACTACTCCACCACTCTAGGAGACCCAGGCCTAGTTCATGAGTATGTATACCACTTTAGCTCAGGCAGGGTTGCTTCCTCTCACTGCAGCTATATCTCAGGCCGGGGCAGGGGCCCAGACTCCCGCAGTCGTTACACCTGAGCAGCGAGTGCCAGTGGGATAGGTTCCAGAGAATATGGTTATGCCTCCTTCCGCCCCAGCACAGCCCAGAGGTGGGCCAGCTGCCTCTGAGGATGAGTAGTGTAGATTGGAGAGGTTCAAGAAATATGACCCTTCAGTGTTCAGTGGTTTGGCTTCAGATGATGCATTGGGTTTTCTGGAGGAGTGTCATCATATTGTTCGTACCATGGTGATTGTGGAGACCAACGTGGTTTCCTTCACTGCTTTTTAGTTTCGTGGGGGCGTTTGTGATTGGTAGCGCACGTATGAGTTGGATAGTCCGGAGGACTCTGCTTCGTTGACCTGGACGCAGCTTTCATATATGTTTTTGAGGGAGTTTGTTCCCCAGAGCCTTAGGGATTCTTGGCGCTCGGAGTTTGAGCGATTGCGACAGGGCTCCATGTCAGTACCGGAGTATGCTATCAGTTTCACCCGCCTCGCCAGGAATGCACCGGCCTTGGTAGCCACGGTCCGGGAGAGAATGCGGAGATTTATTGAGGTGCTGATTCCGTCGATCCGGTCCAGCATGGCCAGAGAGTTGGAGACGGACATATCTTATTAGCAGGCAGTATGCATTGCCAGGAGGATCGAGAGTATGCTCCCTAGAGAGCGGGGAGAGAGGGAGGCCAAGAGGTCTCGTGAGTCGGGCCATATCTCTGGTCCCCGCACTTCAGCATCCGGTCGTTTTGGCAGGGGTTATTCCAGTCGACGAGTTCACTCAGCATTGCCAGCAGCCGGTAGTACTCCAGCTCTTCCAGCACCTCAGGAGCCTTATTATGCTCCCCCAGTTTCCAGTGCACCTCCTGCGCGGGGTACCTCTAGGGGTCAGACTAGTGGGGGTGAGGCCGGTCAGTCGCAGTCATCACATCCTCCCAGAGCATGTTTTAAGTGTGGGGATACTCGCTATCTGGTTAGGGAGTGACCCAGGCATAGGAGAGGAGCACCTCCTCAGTCTTCGCAGCCTCAGTGTGGTTCTCAGCGCCAGTAGGCCATCATTCCAGCTCCAGCTCCAGCTGCCACTCCACCTGCCCAGCCAGCTAGGGGCGGGGGCCAGGGGTTCCGGAGGCCGCCCTCGAGAGGGGGACGAGCGGATTCTATGCTTATTCACGATCGCGGCTGCGGCTATTGCATCCGACTGCGTTATCACGAGTATTATTATGGTTAGTCACGGGGAGGCATCGGTTCTATTCGACCCCGGTTCCACTTTTTCATATGTGTCTTCTTACTTTGCTTCTCACCTGGGTGTGCCTCGGGATTCTTTGAGTGCCCCCATTTATGTTTCCACTCCGGTGGGTGATTCTTTGGCTGTGGACCGCGTATATCGGTCGTGTTTGGTTACCATTTGTGATTTTGAGACCAAAGCGGATCTATTGTTGCTCGGGATGGTCGATTTTGATATTATTCTGGGCATGGACTGGTTGTCGCCCCATTATGCTATTCTTGATTGTCACGCCAAGACCGTGACGCTGGCTATGCCAGGCATTCCACGTATTGAGTGGAGTGGTACTATAGATCACACCCCTAGCCGTGTTATTTCTTTTCTCAGAGCTCAGCGTATGGTTGAGAAGGGATGTGCTGCTTATCTAGCCTATGTGCGGGACGTCAGTGTTGACACTCCCTCTATTGATTCTGTTCATGTGGTACGTGACTTTGCTGATGTATTTCCAGCTGATCTCCCGGGCATGCCGCCCGACAGAGATATTGATTTTGCTATTGATTTGTTGCGGGCACTCGGCCCATTTCTATTCCACCGTACCGTATGGCTCCTCCTGTGTGTTAAAGGAGTTGAAGGATCAGTTACACGAGTTATTGGGCAAGGGTTTTATTCGACCCAGTGTTTCACCTTGGGGTGCTCCTATATTGTTTGTGAAGAAAAAGGACGGTTCTATGCGTATGTGTATTGACTATCGTCAGCTGAACAAGGTTACAGTGAAGAACCGGTATCCTTTGCCCCGTATTGATGATTTATTTGACCAGCTACAGGGCGCACAGGTGTTTTCTAAGATTGATTTGCGCTCTGGGTATCACCAGCTAAAGATTCGGGAGCCAGATATCCCGAAGACTGCCTTCAGGACTCGGTATGGTCACTATGAGTTCCTCGTGATGTCTTTTGGGCTGACTAATGCCCCAGCAGCCTTTATGCATTTGATGCACAGTGTGTTCGGGCCTTATCTAGACTCGTTCGTGATTGTCTTCATTGATGATATTCTAGTATATTCCCGGAGCCGGGAAGAGCACGAGCAACATTTGAGGATAGTGCTTCAGATTCTGAGGGAGAAGCAGCTTTATGCCAAGTTCTCTAAATGTGAATTCTGGTTGAGTTCAGTGGCATTTTTGGGCCACGTGGTGTCGAGTGATGGTATTCGAGTAGATCCGAGGAAGGTGGAGGCCGTGCGGAGTTGGCCCAGACCCTCCTCCGCTACTGAGATTCGCAGTTTCCTTGGTTTGGCGGGCTATTACCGTCGTTTCGTAGAGGGATTCTCTTCAATTGCAGCACCTATGACCAGATTGACCCAAAAGGGTGCCCCTTTCCAGTGGACGAACGAGTGTGAGGCGAGCTTTCAGAAGCTCAAGACAGATTTAACTTCGGCCCCTATATTGATGTTGCCTACAGGTACGGGGTCCTATACCGTATATTGTGATGCCTCACGAGTTGGACTCGGTGCGGTATTGATGCGGGACGGTAGGGTGATTGCCTACGCGTCGAGACAGCTGAAGGTGCATGAGAAGAATTACCATGTTCATGATTTGGAGCTAGCTGCTATTGTTCACGCCTTGAAAATTTGGCGTCATTATTTATATGGGGTTCCTTGTGAGATATACACTGATCACCAGAGCTTGCAGCACTTGCTTAAGCAGAAGGACCTAAATATGCGTCAGAGGAGATGGTTGGAACTACTGAAGGACTATGATATTACTATTCTCTATCATTCGGGCAAGGCTAATGTGGTTGCCGATGCCTTGAGTCGTCGGGCAGAGAGTTTGGGGAGTTTAGCATATCTACCAGTCTCGGAGAGGCCTATGGCGATGGATGTTCAGGCTCTAGCCAGGCAGTTTGTTAGATTGGATCTTTCGGAGCCCAGCCGGATTCTGGCATGTGTAGTTTCTCGGTCTTCTCTATTTGACCGCATCAGGGAGCGTCAGTTCGACGACCCTCATTTGCTTGTCCTTCAGGATAGAGTTCGGCGTGGTGATGCTCGAGATGTTACCATCGGGGATGATGGAGTCATGAGGATGCAGGGGCGTATCTGTGTGCCCAATGTAGATGATCTTCGAGAGCTGATTCTAGCAGAGGCCCATAGTTCGCGGTATTCCATCCATCCGGGTGCCGCGAAGATGTATTAGGACTTGAAACAGCATTACTGGTGGAGGCGGATGAAGAGGGATATAGTTGATTATGTTTCTAGATGCCTCAACTGCCAGCAGGTGAAGTATGAGCATCAGCGTCCGGGTGGATTGATGCAGCAGATTGAGATTCCCGAGTGGAAATGGGAGCGCATTACCATGGACTTTGTATCTGGACTTCCACGGACTGTTAGGAAGTTTGATTCCATTTGGGTTATTGTGGATCGGTTGACCAAGTCCGCCCATTTCATACCGGTGAGCACTGCTTATTCATCGGAACGACTGGCGGAGATCTATATCAGGGGAGATAGTTCGGCTGCATGGTATTCCAGTTTCCACTATTTCAAATAGAGGCACTCGGTTCACTTCACGGTTCTGGAGAGCCGTACAGCAGGAGTTAGGTACTCGGGTGGAGCTGAGCACAGCGTTTCATCCCCAGACTGATGGTCAGTCCGAGCGCACTATTCGGATTTTGGAGGATATGCTCCGTGCGTGCGTGATTGAGTTTGGAGGTTCATGGGATCACTTCTTGCCACTGGCGGAGTTTGCTTATAACAATAGCTACCAGCCTAGTATTCAGATGGCGCCGTATGAGGCCCTATATGGTAGGAGGTGCGGGTCTCCCGTGGGTTGGTTTGAGCCGGGCGAGGCCAGGTTGCTAGGTACTGATATGGTTCAGGAGGCTATGGACAAGGTCAAGGTAATTCAGGACAGACTTCGTGCAGCCCAGTCTAGACAGAAGAGTTATGCGGACAAGAAGGTTCACGATGTGGCGTTTATGGTTGGCGAGCGGGTTCTACTTCGAGTCTCGCCCATGAAGGGCGTTATGAGGTTTGGAAAGAAAGGAAAGCCTGAGTCCTAGATTTATTGGCCCTTTTGAGATTTTGAGGCGTGTTGGGGAGGTTGCTTATGAGTTGGCCTTACCTCCCGGCCTAGCCGGAGTTCACCCCGTATTTCATGTCTCCATGCTCCGGAGATACCATGGTGACCCGTCGCATGTGTTGGATTTCATTTCTGTTCAGCTAGACAAGGATCTGTCTTATGTTGAGGAGCCAGTAGCCATTCTAGACAGGCAGGTTAGAAAGCTAAGGTCAAAGAACATCGCTTTGGTAAAGGTTCAGTGGCGGGGCCAGCCGGTCGAGGAGGTGACTTGGGAGACCGAGCAGGATATGCGCAGCCAGTACCCTCATCTTTTCACTACTCCGGGTATGTTTTCTATGCTCGTTCGAGGACGAACGAATCTTTAAGTGTGGGAAGATGTAACGACCCGACCGGTCGTTTTAGAAAATTACGCCCCAATCCCTAATTTAACGGTCCCCCTAAGTTCATTTCTGCTATTGTGGGTTGCCGGGAGAGTCGGTTCTGAAAATTTGAGCATTTTGGGACACTTAGTCCCTAAATAAGAGCTTTGAAGCTAGAAAACGGTCCGTAGCCGGAACAGTGTTAAGATGATCTCGGAACGGAAATCCGATGGTTCCATTAACTCCGTTAGGTGATTTCGGGGTTGGGAGCGCGTTCGGAATGTATTTTGGAGGTCCGTAGCTCAATTAGGCTTGAAATACCGAAGGTTGAAATTTTAGTGAATCCGAACGATAGGTGAGATTTTGATCCGGGGGTCGGAATGGAATTCCGACAATTTCTGTAGCTTTGTTATGTGATTTTGGATATGTCCGCAAATTTTGAGGTCATTCGGACGTCGTTTGGTCGGGTTTTAGATCGAATGTGCAATTCGGAAAGTTTTAAGAAATTTAGGCTTGAATTCGATGTGAATTATGGGTTTTGATGTTGTTAGACGCGTTTTGAGGATTGGAACAAGTTCGGATAAGGTATTAGGATGTGTTGGTGTGTTTGGATGAGGTCCCGGGGGCCTCGGGGTGGTTTCGGATGGTTAAACGGAAGGAAAACATGGAAAATTGCAGGTTGGGCCTTCTGTTCTGTCATTTTCGCCCCTGCGGAAATGGGACCGCAGAGGCGAGCCCGCAGGAGCGGAACTTGGGGCGCAGGAGCGACTGGAGCTCAGGGGCGGTCTCTTGTCCGCATAAGCGGCATCGCGGGTGCGAGAATGGGACCGCAGGAGCGGTCAGGAGATGGATTGGGGAGTTCCGCAGAAGCGGTTGAGTCTTCGCTTAGGCGTGTCCGCAGAAGCGGACTCGTATTCGTAGGTGCGGAAATATCCGCAGGAGCGGCCTCGCGGAAGCGGCCCTGGGCTCGCAGAAGCGGATTGGGCCAGCAAGGCCTAGTATTTTGTAGAAGCGACAAAATGTCGCGGAAGCGGATCCGCAGAAGCGGAAAATTATCCGCAGAAGCGGAAATCGACCTGGGTTTAATGAGCAGTAAGGGTTAAAATTTAAGAAACATTTCCAAACTTTGAGAGCTCGGCTTAAGGTGCGAATTGGGCGATTTTGAAGGAGAATTCGAGAGGTTTCTTCGGGTAATCAATTATGGACTCCAATTATGATTGTTGTTGATAATATTATGCAAGTTTTTCATGAAAATGGAGGAATTTGGGGTAATTAATGGGGGTTTTCACCCTAGACCAAAACCTTTAGAAAATCAAGGTTTTGAGTGGGCAAATGGAGTCCGAATTTGATAAACTCTATATGCTTAGACTCGTATTGAGACAAGGGTTCCGAATATATAACTTTCGTGATTTTTCGATAAGCGTACCGAAAGTCGGGTTTTGGCAACTTGTGGATTTTGGTATATTTTGAGTTATTTCGATTGGGTAATGCCCAATTGGCCTATTTTGATGTGATTCTATTGATTTTTATCAGGATACTACACTTGTGGAGGCCGACATTCGCGGCAAGAGGGTTATTTCTTAGCGGTTTTGTACCGGAATTGAGGTAAGTGGCTTGTCTAACTTCGTGTGGGGGACTTTCACCCCTAGGATATTATTGTGATACTTTAATGCCTTGTACGCGAGGTGACGGGCGTGTACATGCGCTGGTTGTTGAACACATACTTTATTCAAAATGTTCAATGAGTGATATTCCTGTTTCTAGTTGTTAAATTTGATATTCCTACCCGGTAGTAGTTAGAAAAGCATGATTAGATAGAATCTAACTGTCTAGTTGCTTAATTGACTTACTTGAGTTTTCTTGGTAATCGCTGGCGTTGTTCATCGGCGAAGTTATCATTAAGCATATTATACTTCTCTCTGTGTATTCCTTTACTTGCTGTGGTTATGGACTACGGGTTCGATTCCCGAGATCCTGAGATTATTGAAATGTGGACTACGGGTTCGATTCCCGAGATCTTGAGATTTTTGACATATGGACTACGGGTTCGATTCCCGAGATCCGGAGATTATTGAAATGTGGACTACGGGTTCGATTCCCGAGATCCTGAGATTATTGAAATGTGGACTACGGGTTCGATTCCCGAGATCCCGAGATTATTGAAATGTGGACTACGGGTTCGATTCCCGAGATCCCGAGATTATTGAAATGTGGACTACGGGTTCGATTCCCGAGATCCCGAGATTATTGAAATGTGGACTACGGGTTCGATTCCCGAGATCCCGAGATTATTGAAATGTGGACTACGGGTTCGATTCCCGAGATCCCGAGATTATTGAAATGTGGACTACGGGTTCGATTCCCGAGATCCCGAGATTATTGAAATGTGGACTACGGGTTCGATTCCCGAGATCCTGAGATTATTGAAATGTGGACTACGGGTTCGATTCCCGAGATCCTGAGATTATTGAAATGTGGACTACGGGTTCGATTCCCGAGATCCTGAGATTATTGAAATGAGGACTACGGGTTCGATTCCCGAGATCCTGAATGATGGGTAGGGACTGCGGGTTCGATTCCCGGAGATCCTGAGTTATTGAGATATTATTGAGACATGGGCTGCGGGTTCGATTCCCAGAGACCCAGAGGTACTGAGAATGGGACTGTGGGTTCAATTCCCACGGATCCTGGATTCGTTTATTTGAGTTGGTTATTTGTTGTTAGCTTGATTGTAGACAGTTGCAGTAAACATCGTAATGTTGTTATTTCGGAAATTATTGTTATTATCTGTTAAACTGTTTATTTTGTTATCATCATATTATTATTGTTTCTCGGTAGGGGCCCTGACTTTCCTCGTCACTACTCCATCGAGGTTAGGCTTGGCACTTACTGAGTACCACCGTGGTGTACTCATGCTACTCTTCTGCACACTTTTGTTGTGCAGATCCGGGTACATCAGAGGAGGCTCGTACTAGGTGATTCCGCAGCTTTCTGGGAGACTTCGAGGTATGATCTGCTACGTCCGCGGATCCGGAGGCTTCCCATCTATTCTAGTAGTACTAGTTGACATTTTTCTTCATGTCGTTGTTAGATACTCTTTATACATAGAGCCACAGTTGTATTTCCCCTTTTAGTCTGTGTTACCGTGGGGTTCCGGATCTTGGTAGTGTTTTATTCATTGAGTGATGGATGTATGTGCCAAGCGGCACGGATTACATATCTTTTATGCTATTTTCCGCCGTTTCTTATTTAAGTATTTATAACTTGTATATTCCGCAACGTGTTAGGCTTACCTAGTCGTGGGGACTGGGTGCCATCATGACATGTTCATAATTGGTGAACTAGGGTCGTGACGTGAGTGGTACGCCTACCACAAGATATAATTATTGATATATTTGGGAGCGGGTGGTATGCCTACCACAAGATATAATTACTATGATATTTGGGAGCGGGTGGTACGCCTACCACAAGATATAATTACGATGATAGTTGGGAGCGGGTGGTACGCCTACCATGAGACACGAAATGAGAGAGGAATTGAGACATGAAAGTAAGATTTATTCTGTTGATTAGATTATTCTGGATATCGTGAGTTATTGACTATTATTTCAGAGTAGAGTATTTCCTTATAAATGTATTGTATATATATATATATATCTATATTGCAACTGTACATGTTTAGGTGGGTGACTGGCCTTAGCCTTGTCACTAGTTCGCTGGGATAGGCCAGGCACTTACCAGCACATGGGGTCGATTATGCTGATACTACACTCTGCGCTCTTTTTGCGCAAATACAGGTTACGGACAGCAGCAACATCAGTAGCACGATTGTGGATATTCCGACTACTGAGACTACGAGGTAGCCTTGCAGGCGTCCGCAGGACCCGTTGTCTCTTCTATCTATGTATTCATTTTGTTATCTCATGTATTCAAGATAAAAAACTTATGTTTCTTTCAGACAATTGTGTGTATTATTCTTAGAAGTTCGTGAGTATTGTGACACCAATCTTGGGTAGTGTATCATGTTTGGGTTTTCTTTATCATATTTGACTAAGTCTTCCGCTAATTTTGATTATTCCGCTGTAATTTATATGTTTTTAATAATAAGTCATAATAAGAAATTGGTAATTAATGGAGATGTAATTAATATTTGGCTTGCCTAGCTTCCATTTAGTAGGCGCCATCATGACCCCGATGGTGGGAAATCCGGGTCGTGACAAGTTGGTATCAGAGCACTAGGTTGCACAGGTCTCACAACTCACGAACAACCTTAGTAGAGTCTGAAGGATCGGTACGGAGACGTCTGTATTTATCCTCCAGAGGCTACAGAGTTAGGAAAATATTCTCTTTATTCTTTCCAGTCGTGCGACTTGATCTTTTAAATGTTAATTGAACTTCTACTCTGTTCTTCCGCAGATGGTAAGGACACGTGCATCCTCATCTACTGACCAGCAGCCCGAGGTCCCAGCAGCGGCAGCTCTTGCTAGGGGTAGAGGCCGAGGTCGAGGTCGTCCTAGAGGACAAGGTAGGGGCAGAGCTCAGCCCCGAGCAGCAGCACGAGTGGCAGAACCTCAGGTTCACATCGAGGAGGAAGTTCCAGCCCCAGCAGCTCCAGTAGGCCCAGCTCAGGTCCCAGGAGGAGCTGTGTTTTCACCGGATCTTCAGGAGGCTTTGGTCCGTATAGCAGGTTTTATGGATCATATCACCAGAGCAGGTTTATTACCGGTAGCACCAGCTACTTCTCGGGCTGGAGGAGGTAATCAGACTCCTGCTACGCGCACTCCGGAGCCAGTAATTCCCCAGGCGCAAGATCCTGTAATTCAGCCAGTTGAGGCAGCTCGACCTATTATTGCGACTCCGTCTAATGATGGTGCAGCCATGTCTGCTGATGCGTTGTGGAGATTGGACAGGTTTACCAAGCTGTTCACTACCACATTCAGTGGCACTTCTTCAGAGGATCCACAGGATTTCCTATACAGTTGCCACGAAGTTCTCCGTACTATGGGTATTATGGAGACTAATGGTGTGGATTTTGCTACTTTTCCGTTATCTGGTTCCGCCAAGACTTGGTGGAGAGATTATTGTCTAACCAGGCCAGCGGGATCATCATCTTTGACTTGGGGGCAATTTGCAGAACTGTTCTTCAAAAAGTTCCTTCCAGCAACTCAGCGGGAGGCTCTACGCAGGCAATTTGAGCGTCTTCATCGGGGTTCTATGTATGTCACACAGTACGAGACTAGGTTCGTGGACCTGGCTCGTCATGCTATTATCATACTTCCCACAGATCGGGAGAGAGTGAGGAGGTTTATTGATGGCTTGAATCAGCCAATTCGGCTACAGATGGCTATGGGGGCAGGAACTGAAATCACTTTTCAGAAGGTGGCTAATGCAGCCCGCCGGATCGAGATGGCTCTGTCACAGGGAGCGAGACATGGATCAGATAAGAGATCTCGTAATTCGGGTAGATTCAGTGGTACCTCGTCCGGAGATAGAGATTTTTATGATAGAGGCCATCCTCCTAGGCCTTATCAGTCAGCTCTTCAGGTTTCTCATGATGCTTCAGGTGATCGTAATTCTCAGCCACACTACTCTGATCAGCAACCTATCAGTGCACCACCACTTCGCCATTTTCAGCAACCGAGGGCTTGTTTTACGTGCGGTGATCTTAGGCACATTGCAAGGTATTGCCCTCGAGCTTCTGACAGATCTCATCAGCAGGGTTCTCGTGCCATGATTCAGGCCCCAGTTCCCTCACAGCCTGCCCAGCCGGCTAGAGGCGGAGGTAGAGGACATAGAGGTGGAGGTAGAGGTCATAGAGGTGGAGCTCGGACCGATAGAGGTAGAGACCAGCCAGCAGCTGATCGTCCTAGAGATACTGCTCAGGGTGGTGGGGCACAGCCCCGATGTTATGCACTTCCCGCCAGACCAGAGGCTGAGTCTTCTGATGCCGTCATTACAGGTATTATTTTGGTTTGTGATAGAAAGGCATCAGCATTATTTGACCCCGGGTCTACATATTCGTATGTGTCTTCCTATTTTGCACCATACTTGATTCAGCCCAGTGATCCACTGAGTGTTCCTGTTCATGTGTCTACACCAGTAGGCAACTCTATTGTGGTTGATCGAGTTCATCGGTCATGTATTATAGTAATTGAGGGTCTCGAGACCCGTGCTGATTTATTACTCATAAATATGGTGGACTTCGATATTATACTAGGCATGGACTGGCTATCTCTGTATCATGCTATTTTAGATTGCCATGCCAAGACTGTGACTTTAGCCCTGCCGAATTCGCCTCGTATAGAGTGGAAAGGAATTTCAGGTCATACTAGCCGTAATGTTATTTCTTATGTTAAGGCTCGGCGTATTGTTGAAAAAGGGTGTTTGGCTTATTTAGCCCGTGATTCCAGTTCTGAGGTTCCTTCTATTGACTCTGTGCTCGTGGTTTGTGAATTTCTTGAAGTATTTCCTTCAGACCTACTGGGTATGCCACCCGATAGGGATATTGATTATTGCATTGACTTGGCTCCAGGCACTCAGCCCATTTCCATTCCCCCATACCGTATGGCTCCGCCAGAGTTAAAAGAATTGAAGGAACAGTTGCAGGATTTACTTGAAAAGGGTTTCATTAGGCCTAGTGTTTTGCCGTGGGGTGCACTGTATTATTTGTAAAGAAGAAAGATGGTTCGATGAGAATGTGCATTGACTATCGACGGTTAAACAAGGTGACTATCAAAAATAAATATCCACTTCCGCGAATTGATGATTTATTTGACCAGCTTCAGGGTGCCAAGGTATTTTCAAAGATAGATTTGAGATCTGGCTATCATCAGCTGAAGATTAGGGCATCCGATGTCCCTAAGACAGCGTTCCGCACTCGGTATGGACATTATGAATTTCTGGTCATGTCTTTTGGGTTGACAAATGCTCCAGCAGCTTTTATGGAATTAATGAATCGGGTGTTCCGGCCTTATTTAGACTTGTTTGCAATAGTCTTCATTGATGATATATTAATATATTCCCGCAGTCAGGAGGAGCATGCGCAACATCTCAGAGTGGCCTTACAGACTCTGAGAGATAGCCAGCTATATGAAAAATTTTCAAAGTGTGAATTTTGGCTAAGTTCATTTGCATTCTTGGGTCATATTGTGACGGCAGCAGGTATTCAAGTTGATCCGAAGAAAATTGAGGCAGTCAAGAACTGGCCTAGACCGACATCAGCCACAGATATTCGGAGTTTCTTGGGGTTAGCGGGTTATTACCGCCGATTCGTAGAAGGATTTTCGTCTATTGCAACCCCACTGACCAGATTGACCCAGAAGGGTGTTCAATTTGAATGGTCCGATGAATGTGAGGCGAGCTTTCAAAAGCTCAAGACAACATTGACCGCAACACCGGTATTGGTTTTACCCACAGGTACGGGACCTTATACTGTTTATTGTGATGCTTCCCGTATTGGGCTTGGTGCAGTGTTAATGCGGGATGGCAAGGTTATTGCCTATGCTTCGAGGCAGTTAAAGATTCATGAGAAGAACTATCCAGCGCATGATCTAGAATTGGCGGCGATTATTCACGCATTGAAGATCTGGAGGCATTATTTGTATGGTGTAGCATGTGAAGTATACACCGATCATAAGAGTCTTCAGTATTTGTTTAAGCAGAAAGAGTTGAATATGAGGTAGAGAAGGTGGCTAGAGTTGCTAAAAGACTATGATGTTACTATTTTATATCACCCAGGTAAGGCCAGTGTGGTGGCCGATGCATTGAGTCTGCCAGCATGGGTAGTCTTGCATATATTTCGGTCAGTCAGAGACCATTTGCTCTAGACGTCCAGGCATTAGCCAACCGGTTTGTGAGATTGGACATTTCTGAGCCTAGCAGGGTGTTAGCCTGTACGGCCACTCGTTCTTCTTTATTAGAGCGTATCCGTGAGAGGCAATTTGATGATCCTCATTTGCGTGAGTTGAGAGATACGGTACAGCGGGGAGGTGCCACACAGGTAAATCTAGATGATGATGGGGTATTGAAATTGCAGGGTCGAGTTTGTGTGCCCAATGTCGAAGGGATTCGAGAGTTGATCTTAGCGGAGGCCCACAGTTCGCGGTATTCTATTCACCCGGGCGCCGCGAAGATGTACCAGGACTTACGGCAGCACTATTGGTGGCGCAGGATAAAGAAAGATATCGTTGCGTATGTCGCTCGGTGTCTAAATTGTCAACAGGGGAAATATGAGCACCAGAGAGACCTGGTGGTGTATTCCAGAGGATTGAAATTCCCGAGTGGAAATGGGAGCGGATCACTATGGATTTCGTTATTGGACTTCCTTTGACTCGGAGGAAATTTGATGCTATTTGGGTCATTGTTGATAGGTTGACCAAGTCAGCACACTTTATTCCAGAGTATCTGTCTCCTACTCGTCGGAGAGGTTAGCGGAGGTGTACATTAGAGAGATTGTTCGTCTCCGTGGAGTGCCGGTATCTATTATCTCCGATCGGGGTACGCAGTTTACCTCGCGGTTATGGAGAGCGGTCCGGCGGGAGTTAGGCACTCAGGTTCGGTTGAGTACAACATTTCATCCTCGGACGGATGGCCGGTCCGAGAGGACTATTCGGATCCCAGAGGACATGCTTCGAGCTTCGTGTTATTGATTTCGGAGGCTCGTGGGACCGGTTTACGCCATTAGCGAGAGTTCGCCTACAATAACGGTTACCAATCTAGCATCCAGATGGCTCCGTACGAGGCGTTGTATGGTAGGCGATGTCGATCACCGGTTGGATGGTTTGAGCCGGGAGAGGCTAGGTTGTTAGGTACAAACTTAGTTCAGGAGGCCTTAGACAAGGTCAAGACTATTCAGGAGAGATTGCGTTCAGCTCAGTCCAAGCGGAAGACTTATGCGGATCGTAAGGTTCGAGATGTAGATTTCATGGTTGGCGAACGAGTATTGCTCCGAGTGTCGCCTATGAAGGGTGTGATGAGGTTCGGGAAGAAGGGCAAGCTCAGCCCTAGGTATATTGGCCCATTTGAGATTCTAGACAGAGTGGGAGGGGTGGCTTACAGACTAGCTTTGCCGCCTAGCTTATCAGCCGTGCATCCGGTTTTTCATGTATCTATGCTTCGGAGATACCACGGCGATCCCACACATGTGTTAGACTTCAATACTGTCCAATTGGACAATGATTTATCTTACGAGGAGGAGCCGATGGCAATTCTAGACTGGCAGGTTCGACAGTTGAGGTCGAAGAGTTATCCTTCCGTGCGTGTTCAGTGGAGAGGTCAGCCTCCTGAGGCATCGACCTAGGAGTCTGAGTCTGATATGCAGAGCCGCTACCCACATTTGTTTCCTGACTCAGGTACTTCCTTCTCTTGTCCGTTTGAGGACGAACGGTTGTTTTAGAGGTCTTTGTGACGACCCAAAGGGTCATCACTTGTTTTATTAATCATTCCGAGCTTTTGAGGTCTTGAAAACCTCATTTATAGTTGCCTCGATTTGTGTGCACAGTCCGGGCACAAAGCTAGAAATTTTTTATGTTGAAATATGTGAAATATGTGGAAAAAAAAGTTGAAGAATTTTGATATTAATATTGATATGGTTGACTTTGGTCAACATTTTTGGTAAACGGACCCAAATCTGTGATTTGACGGTCTCAGAAAATCCGTAGAAAAATATGGAACTTGGCATATGCCCGGAATTGAAATCCGAGGTCTAGAACCCCGGTAAAAGAATTTTTCTGTTAAATTATTTTATGAAAATGTTTAAGGAAAATGAAACTGAATTTTGATTAAAAAGTACTGGTATCGGGCTCGTATTTTGGTTCCGATGCCCGGTACAGGTTATATATATTGGCTAAGCGCTTCCTGTAAAGTTTGGTTGAAAACGGACGTCGTTTGACGTGTTTCGGCCTTAAATTGGAAAGTTTGGAAATTATGAAATTTTAAAGAATTCTTGAGTTTTAAGGCTCAATTCATTGATTTTGATGTTATTTTAGCGATTTGATCGCGCAAGCAAGTTCGTATGATGTTTTTGAGTTAGCGTGCATATTTGGTTGGGAGCCCCGAGGGCTCGGGAGTGTTTCGGAGGTGGTTCGGGGTGTTTTTGGACTTAGAAAACTGGCAGATTTTCTGCAATTTTTACACAGACGTTTTACTCTACGCGATCGCGGCCTTGTACACGCGATCGCACTGCCTTGTCAAATTACTCAACGCGATCGCAGCTGTCTGCACGCGATCGCGAAGTTTTCTGTCCTTCTTCAACGCGATCGCAGCCGTCTGCACGCGATCGCGTAGCCTTCCGTTCTCCTTCAACGCGATCGCGACCCTTTTCACGCGATCGCGTAGTACAAATGAGCCACCCAGCGAAATTCTTCTACGCGATCGCAGCATTGACCACGCGATCGCGTAGTGTTGAATATTTGCCTTCCGCGATCGCGACCCGGTTCACGCGATCGCGTAGAACAAAATCGCTGCCCAGTGAATTTAATCCCAAAACAGAACAGAAACGGGATAAAAATCCTATTTCTGTTCAACTCTCTTCTCCATAACTCCTTGGACGATTTTTGAGCGATTCTTCATCAAACTTCTTGGGTAAGTGATTCTTAACTCGTTTTCTTCATTTTCCATCAATATTATTTGAATTCCTAAGCCTAATTAGGTGTAAATGGGTAGAAAAATTGAGAATTTAGTATAATAAGGGTTTTCAAAGAATTTGCGATCTAGAACTCGTTTTGGAGTCGAACTTAAGAACAAATTGTATATTTGAACTGATGGAGGATTGGGTGAACTTATTTTGGTTCGAACTTGAGTTTCGATTATGTGGGCCCGGGGTCAATTTTTACTATTCCGGGCAGAATGTTGTAAAAATCATATTTAGCAATATGAACTAGTTTGTTAAGTAGAATTGATGATATTAAATCATTTGTGTATAGATACGATTGGATTGGAGACAAATTCGAAAGGAAAAGGCATTGCTACGGATTGAATCGTTCGTAAACTTTCGAGGTAAGTGTTTGTTCTATCCTAGTTTGTAGGAATAGGAATTCAGTTATGAATAAATTGTTGATTAAGAGTTATTGGTGTTATGTCGGTAATGAAGATAAATTATTGAAATTATTATCAATTATTGGTTTAAAACCGGTAATTATAAATATTGTTGATATAGAGATTATTGGCTAAATGCCGGTAATATATATATTTATGAATTGGGATCGTGTGGCGCGCCGACCACTTATATATTATTGAATTGGGATCGTGTGGCACGCCGACCACAAAGTGACTTAAATCTTGGCATTGGCCATAGTTGCCGGTAGCCTATTGATATATTTGGGAGCGGGTGGTACGCCTACCACAAGATATAATTATTGATATATTTGGGAGGGGGTGGTATGCCTACCACAAGATATAATTACTATGATATTTGGGAGCGGGTGGTACGCCTACCACAAGATATAATTACGATGATAGTTGGGAGCGGGTGGTACGCCTACCACGAGACACGAAATGAGAGAGGAATTGAGACATGAAAGTAAGATTTATTCGGTTGATTAGATTATTCTGGATATCGTGAGTTATTGACTATTATTTCAGAGTAGAGTATTTCCTTATAAATGTATTGTATATATATATATCTATATTGCAACTGTACATGTTTAGGTGGGTGACTGGCCTTAGCCTTGTCACTAGTTCGCTGGGATAGGCCAGGCACTTACCAGCACATGGGGTCGGTTGTGCTGATACTACACTCTGCGCTCTTTTTGCGCAGATACAGGTTACGGACAGCAGCAGCGGCAGTAGCGACTTGTGGATTTTCCGACTATTGAGATTACGAGGTAGCCTTGCAGGCGTCCGCAGGACCCGTTGTCTCTTCTATCTATGCTTTTCATTCCGTTATCTCATGTAATCGAGATAAACAGCTTGTATTTTCTTTCAGACAATTATGTGTATTATTCTTAGAAGTTCGTGAGTATTGTGACACCGGTCTTGGGTAGTGTATCATGTTTGGGTTTTCTTTATCATATTTGACTAAGTCTTCCACTAATTTTGATTATTCCGCTGTAATTTATATGTTTTTAATAATAAGTCATAATAAGTAATTGGTAATTAATGGAGATGTAATTAATATTTGGCTTGCCTAGCTTCCATTTAGTAGGCGCCATCATGACCCCGATGGTGGGAAATCCGGGTCGTGACACTCTTAATCAACAATTCATACATAACCCAATTCCTATTCTCTCAAGCTAGGATAGAACAAACACTTACCTCAAATGTTTACGAATAACTCAATCCGTAGCAATGCCTTTTCCTTTCCAATTTGGCTCCAATCTAATCGTATCTATACACAATTGACTTAATATCATGAGTTCTACTTAACAAACTAGTTCACATGGCTAAATATAAGTTTTACAACATTCTGCCTGGAATAGTAAAAATCGACCCCGGACCCACATGATCGAAACCCGAGTTTCGAACCAAAATAAAATTCACCCAATCATCCATGAGTTCAAATATATAATTTGTTCTCAAATTGGACCTCAAATTGAGGTCAAAATCCCAATATTTTATGAAAACCTAAGTTCTACCCAAATCCCCCATTTTACTCATGAAAAACCTTAAATTGAAGATTAAAACATGATACATGATGTTAAAGTTTGATGAAATTGAGTAAAAGTTGACTTACCAATGATTTGGAGAAGAGGGAGTTTGTGAAAAAACGCCAATGGATGTTTTGGATTGTGAAATATGAAAATGAAGCTGGAAATCATGATTTACAGGTCTCTGTGTTCGCATTTGCGAGTAGGGGTTCGCAGTTGCGTACCCCGACCAAATTATGGAATTTTAAAAATAAGCCAAGGATGGGAAGTTCGCATTTGCGAACTTTTGTTCGCATTTGCGAAGCCAAGGCAAAACTGGGAAGTTCGCATTTGCGAGCTTTTGTTCGCATTTGCGAACTTTTGTTCGCATTTGCGAACCAAGGCATAAAACTGGGAAGTTCGCATTTGCGAACTTTTGTTCGCATTTGCGAACCAAGGCACAAAACTGGGAAGTTCGCATTTGCGAACTTTTGTTCGCATTTGCGAATTTACATTTGCTAACTTTTGTTCGCATTTGCGAATTCGCATTTGCTAACATTTGTTCGCATTTCCCAACTCTGCAGATCAGGTGCTGACATCAACTTTCTAACATGAAAAATTGATTTCGTGGCCTATCCAAAATTCTCCCGAGCCCTCGGGGCTCCAAACCAAATATGTACATTGACTTAAAAACATCATACGAACTTGCTCGCGCAATCAAACCGCCAAAATAACATCAAAATCAATGATTTGAGCTTTAAAACTCAAGATTTCATTCAAAATTTCATAACTCCCAAAATTTTCAATTTAAAGCCGAAACACGTCAAACGGTCGTTTTCAACCAAACTTTACAGGAAGCGCTTAACCAATATATATGACCTGTACCGGGCGTCGGAACCAAAATACGAGCCCGATACCATTACTTTTTAATCAAATTTCAGTTTTATTTTCCTTAAATATTTTTATAAAATAATTTTATAGAAAAATTCTTTTACCGGGGTTCTAGACCTCGGATTTCAGTTCCGGGCACACGCCCAAGTTCCATATTTTTCTACAAATTTTCTAGGACCGTCAAATCACGGGTCCGGGTCCGTTTACCAAAAATGTTGACCAAAGTCAACCATATTAATATTAATATCAAAATTCTTCAAAAATATATTTCAACATAAAAAATTTCCAGCTTCGCGTCCGGACTGTGCACGTAAATCGAGGAAACTATAAATGAGGTTTTCAGGACCTCAGAAGCTCAAAATGATTAATAAAATAAGTGATGACCCTTTGGGTCGTCACAATTCTACAGTATTTCTTCATTATGTGTGATGAGTGAAGTATAAGAACTTTTTTATATTGCCCGCTAAGTGTCATATTAAACAACAATTGCTTGAACAATTTAAGTGGTTAGAATGTAGAATAAATGGAAGTGGGGAATAAATAATTCCTACTATGTTTTTAGTTCATTTGTATGTTTGTCTTTCTTATTAACTTATGTTTGTGTTTGTGTTCTAGTAATTTAAGTTTAAGTTAAATATTATGTTTTTGTTCGTGTTTAAATATTTGAAGTTTTTATCGCATACGAAACAATAAATGAAACAATAAAACAAATGATGAACTAAAAAAATTAATAGAGATATTTAATAAAATATTGTTGTTACAAAAAATATTATTTACAACATATACACAATAAAAATTAACTATCTTGTATGTGTCCCACAATGGGTGTGTCTCAAAGCAGCCGTCGGCCTGAGGCGCATCCCCGCCCGTCGATGTACGCTATCAGGATCATCATCATCAAATTTCATCCTTATAGCTGGATGTGGCTCAGGATGACATGCACCAGTGGTGCTGTCAGGTCCAGTAGAAGACTACATAATAAAGTAAAAATTAGTTTATAAAATCACATAATAATTTATAATTTACAGTTTTATTGTCTTACCATCATAGCGTCTGGATCCTGTATGTAGTCATCTGCTGCATCGTAAACTGAAGCCTGAACAAGGAGATTATTATAATGTAATAAATAAAATAAGTTATAGTTAAAAGAAATTTAATATTCATAAGTAATAAACTCATATCTGAGCATGTGAAGAGCTCCCATAACTCAGACGGCGGCCATTGGATATATCTCTGGTCGGTGCACCCTCCTCAGTGGTAGATGGGCCAGGGTAATATGTACCCCAATCTGATGCTTGAAAATCAGAGCATGTGATCAATAATTGACCATGTGGGGTTATCTGTGAAGGGCCTGTAGTGTCGTATATACCAAGGCTGTAAGAAGGAATGTCCTCTCATGCATGCCACCTGGAATAGCAGCAACAACATCATCATCGGGAGCATCACCGGCCCCCTACTGGACACCACCTCCTCGGGCAGCACGAGGTCATCGGGCAGCACCTGGTCGTCGGGGAGCAGGTCATCGGGCAACCAGTAGGTCGTGGAATACCACGACCTCACTAGTATGTGGTTGGATCAATATAATCAGCATCCTGTGCCAAGCGCTGATCCGATCTGGCACGATGTAGTGTCTCGGCAGCCATTGTCATGAATCGCCGACCATAATCTATAATTGCCACTGGATCATGCGCATAATCCTGCATCTCCCACCCCATACGGTAGATGGTATGCAATCCAATGGCCTACACAAAAGTAAATAATGTAAACTCGGTTTAACTCACAACATTATATGTACATTATTAAATATTACATAAAACTTACCAGAGCCTCGTGTCTCCCGGTGTATGAGACATACCGCCCATCTACCTGATGCACTGGATTGCCGACAAATAGATGGGACACTATGCGATACCATGCCAGATACCCTTCAATAGGATAGTGCTGCGGAGGTGGGATCAAATCACCTCGTCTATCCCAAATGCCCAGCCGAGTCTGGAGCCAGCCTAAAAAGGTGTCGTCCACCCTGCTATGATCATCCCTCTCATAATGTGTGGGATGCCATGAAGGATGAGGCGGTATAGGCTGCGGCATGCCAAACTGACGATAAACTCGCTCTGAGGCGTGATGATCCACTATATCTAGGCATGTAAGAGGGACAGAATTCCTCCAAATAGCCCGGCCTAGAGTACAGTATTCTGGCATGGTAGCTAGAAACTCCTCACTATAGGGTGTCCAGATGAACTATCAAATAACAACACAAATGGTTAGTATTCATAACACTAAATTAAACAATAACTGGTACGTTTAGTTAGATTTTTACCTGTGCATCCTCTAGGAAGTCTAACACATCTCTGATGCCTGGCAGATTATGATGGGCATCATATCCTCGCGTACATCCACGCCGCATGACCCACCTGGCAGCTAAAGGAAGGTGTGGTAATGCGACGTCAGTTGGTATCAGTGGCAAATGTGGGTTGAGCTGTACAAATCGCTCCCAAACCCAAATCTAAAATAGAAAGTTGATGTATACTGTGAGATAAACTATATTTAGGTAGATTTAAGTGGGGGCAGATATTTTCATTGAATATGTTCTCACCTGTAGAAGGGGTAGGAAGCCGCAGATATCTCTCTGTGTGCCCATAGAAGCCCGGCACATCTGCCTGTACAGGAATGCGAGGACAACATCACCGCAGTTGTATGTAGCTGTATCCTCGAACTGTGTCATGTGGTGGAAAAACCGGAGGCTAACAAGATTACCCAAAGTGTTCGGGAACAAGACACCCCCAAATAAAAGGAGCAGCAGCAACCTAATGTACTGGCTCACGTCCTCCTCCTCTGAGTCATCAGTAATATGAGGGTAGAGCTGCTCCAAACTCTGTCTAATAGGGGTTAACTATACCCGACTGATCCCAACCCTCGGATCAGCGGCCTCCGGCCTCAAACCTGTCAGCATCTCTAGCAAATCCCAATACATCTCGCGCGGGAAATGCCTCATGCCCGAAGGAAAAAGAACAAGCAACCCATCGGCTGGCAGGCCGTATAAAACCTCTATGTCCTGCAACGTAATAGTGGCCTCGCCAATGGGAAGGTGGAAGGTGTGCGTCTCCGGTTGCCACCGCTCAATGATGGTCGTGATCAATGAGTAATCCAGCTATATCCGGCCAATGCGAATAATCCTGTAGAATCCCATCACCTCCAAGTGATGGACGACTCTAGGATGTAAAGCTCGGTCACTGAGGAACTCCCACAATATATCGATTCGCTGAGCCCGGAATGTGTCGGTCAATAACTGTCCGTCCCAAATATACTCAGATCGATGATGCGGCTATAGGCCTAATAGATCTGCGCTCCTAGGGCCAGGATGTATGGGCGCATCCATGTCGTCGACTGTAAAATTAAAAAAATTAATAACTTACAAAAGTTACACATTTAATAATTTAATTGTATAAATTGCTGATAATTTTTAATAACTTAATTTTGAGGCCCAGCGGCACCAAACTATTATTAATAGCTATGTATTTTTTTATAATTTAAAGTTACATTTTAAATAATTAAATTGTAGATATTTGCTGATAATATGGGTCCCGGACTCGATATATTATTTAAGTCCAGCGGCTCCAAACTATTATTAATAGCTATGTATATTTTTATAATTAAAAAATATATTTAGAATAATTGAATTGTCTAAATTAAATATTTTTGAGCTCCCGGGCTCGATGTGTTTGAGCTCCCTGGTTCGATAATTTTTAATAACTTAATTTTAAGGCCCAGCAGCACCAAACTATTATTAATAGCTATGTGTATGCATATAATTAAAAAATATATTTAGAATAATTGAATTTTCTAAATTAAATATTTTTGAGCTCCCGGGTTCGATAATTTTTAATAACTTAGTTTTAAGGCCCAGCGGCACCAAACTATTATTAATAGCTATGTGTTTTTTTTATAATTTAAAGGCCCAGGACTCAATATGTTTTTTAAGCCCAGCGGTACCAAACTATTATTAATAGCTATGTGTATTTTTATAATTAAAAAATATATTTAGAATAATTTAATTGTCTAAATTAAATATTTTTGAGCTCCGGGCTCGATATTTTTGAGCTCCCGGGTTCGATAATTTTTAATAACTTAATTTTGAGGCCCAACGGCACCAAACTATTATTAATGGCTATGGGTCCCGGACTCGATATTTTTTGAGCTCCCGGTTTCGATAATTTTTTAGCTCCCGGGTTCAATAATTTTTGAGTTCCCGGGTTCGATAATTTTTAATAACTTAATTTTGAGTATCAAAATTACAAGCTAAATACTACACATTACTACGCTACAAGGCTCTAAAAATTCCTAGCCTAAAAGAGTCTATGTTTTACTACTCTAAAAAGGTCTCTATTTTACAACTAACAACTAATATAAATTACACAAATATAAATAAAAAACTAACATTTACCTAACTAAACTAACATCTAATCTAACAAAATTAGACAAATATATATATATAAACAACTAACATATAAGATTTCGGATAAATTACACATACTAGTTCGGAAAATAACATAAAATAACTAAAACTAACAAGTAATCTAAAATACAAACTAAAAAATAGTAGTATAAACATACCTTTTTACGGATGAAATATATCAACATAAAGCTTCCAAATCCGTCTACACACAAAGCCAATAGTGTAAAACTATAGCGGGACCAATACGTATAACCAGGGGGGACCAAATTTGTTTTTTAAAAAGGGTGGCTGGTCGTGTGGGGAGAGGGGGGACCGAGAGAAATTTTTTATGTTTGGAATTTGGAGATGAAGAAGTGTGAGGAAGAAGACGAGACCTAGGATTTTAATAATAGCTTCAACGCCACTTGTTGTGGCGTTGAATCTGTCAGATTCTTTATGACAGGTTCAACGCCACAATAAGTGGCGTTGTACAATAATGTCCGTTATATACAATGCTACTTACTGTGGCATTGTATATAGTTATATTATTTTTAACCTATTCATGTTACAAATTTGAAAATTAACAATACTTTGGTTCCGGATTCAAAAATAGAGCTAGAAGTACCCAACACTTTCGTCGATATAAAGTTGCCAAACTATACACTGCATTAATAATGGTATTAGAAGGAAAGTCAAAATCTTGAAAAACTTTGAAAAAATTTGAAGGATAATCCTCCGGAGTGGGAAATGTTTAATCAAAATATGGAATTTCGATTAAAACTAAAAAATAAGAGAAAATTTGATTATTGATAATCAATAGACCAAAAAAATATAGTAGGCTTGCGATAATAAGAATAAACAGCAAAGAAAATTATATTTCAATATGATCTCAGTAGTCAATCGTGTCCCTACAAATAATGTATCTTCTTCATTTTATAGCTGATCCTAGGTAGAAGAATGAAACCTAAGCTTTAATGATACAATTATGAGTTATAAATGACATTGAATGAGTCGTTACACAATCATTCCTATTAAATACCAATTCTTCAACGTATCAGGTATTTAATATTGAATCTAGACTCCTTTTTGTCTTCGAATCCATACGTTTGACGTCTTTCGTTCCGTTGGTTTTAAATATCTTGAATTGATACGAAACTCGTGTCTACTTACTTTTTCCTTTTCCCGTATCTTCTATCATTAACTTCTTATCTTTTTGAATATTCAAGAATCCTCAGTCTTAAATGTCTCATTTAGATACGTGATCTAAATTACTCCTCGTGTCCATTCTGAGTTCTTCTTCTCAATTTAAATATTATTTGTTGACCCTTTTGACCAATCCATGTGTCATCCCACGTCACCTTTAATAAAAATTTAATTTTTTCTCAATACAGGAAACGTGAACAAAATTTAAAGAAGAGAAAGAAGAAAAAGAAGAAAGAGAAGGAAAAAGAGAAAGGGGGCTGAAGTTATTTAAAAAGTATGTATAAATTAAAAGTTTTAAACAAAAATTAATATGCGTTAAATGGTGATGACCAAATAGGATACGCCGCAATTTTTACGATTTGGCGCAGTACAACTATTTGAGCTCACAAGTCACAGCCCACTTTTATGTTGGGGGTTTGGCATAGTTACCCACAAAAATAAAGTTATTTACTCTTATCTACCAATTTATTTTTCTACCCATAAACTAATTACATTTCCTACCTATAGTAGTTTTTGTAGAGAACTTTTTCTTTATTCTCTAATTCTTTTTTATTTCAATGCTTCTTTTCTTCTTCTTTTTCTTTTTTGTTTTACTTTTCTGCTTTTGTTTTTTCTCGTTTTCTTCTATTTTTTTTCTTTTATAATTTGATTTAACTTTTTTTTATATTCTTTTTCTCTTCATAATCTAATTTTATTTATTGTTTTCACTATTTTTTATCATTCCTTTTTTATACAATAAGAAAAATAATTGATATAGTAAATATTTGTTCACCTTTTTTCACTATAACTAGTACAATATACCTTTTATTTTATGTTTCTTTCTTATTTTTTAAATTCAATTAATAAACTGAAATAATATCAGTTGTCACTTAATCTAATGCACTGAATATCACATTGATTATTGTTGAGCATAAATTACATAATCAGAGTCTAGAATTAACACGTGATTGTCATGTAAACCTTGATCTTCTGCCCTATAAATATTAATACACACTGTACCATTAGCAGTTATACAACAGTTATAGAGCAAGAAATATAATCTACAGCAATCAAATCTCCACATATACTAGTTAGAATAAAAATGATATAAAATATTTAAAAATAAAACAAAAGTATAAGTAGCGAAAAGACTTCTAGTAACATGTGATACCAATATGGTATATATGTATACTAACGGAGCATATAATTTCTCTAGAATATTGCTACGACTATCTGCGACTATACTACTCTACCAAAATATTAAAGGACGCAATAAAAGTATGAGAAAATTATATGCTCGTATTGCTAGTTAAATATTCGCAAAATAACTTGCTCATTTCGTATACTAAGAGGGTATATAGTTGTAGGTGATCATTCCAACAATTGCCTATAACTATAAAAACTATTAATACACATAATTTATGTCCATCAGCACACAAAAATTCTAGTATTATTGCAACTCATGTTGATATAAATAATTTCATAATAGAATTCACTTAAGATGTAGCTAAAACAACCAAAACAATGCTCAAACTATCATATGATACCAATATGACATATAGCTATACCAACATGGTATATAGTTTACTAGTTAATTTTCGGCAACTATATAACTATACTACTATTACATAACACACATGCATAAAGGGAAAAATAAAAAAAATAGTGTATCCCATATTAATATAATAAGGTATTTCAAGATATTGTACTATATTATCACTATTAAAAGAAAATCAAATATTTTACTAATTAAATGTAGGTAATACAACCAAAAAATAATTTAACTAGTATATGATACCAATATGGTATATAGTTGAAATGAATTGTATACTAAAATTATATATTTGTATACTATTTGGGTATACAATACAAATCCGTCTTCTTCTCTGCTTCAAATAAAAAAAATAGCGTACTACATATTAATATAATTAGGTATTTCAAGATATTGTACTATATTATTATTATTATTATTATTATTATTATTATTATTATTATTATTATAAAGTATTTCAGTATAATTTCATAAGTAAGGTTTAGGTAGGTTAATGTGTATACAGACTTTACCCTTATATTGCGAAGCTAGAATTATTTTTTTCAATAAACTGATCAAGAAACAACAAAAAAAAAAATAATACTACAAAAGTTAAAACCTACCTTTGCAAATACTAGGCAATGAGAAACCACATGGGAAATAAATTCTTGTATTTTTCTTCCTCCTTTATTTGGGGTGAAGAAGGTGTTGAAGGTTTAACTTTTGTATGAGATGAGAGGAAGGAGAAAAGGAAACACTCAAATATAAGATAGAACTTCTTGTTTCTAATTGAATTTTCCAACTTTTTAAATATATAGCTATTTATAAAGTTAGAATAAAATATATATTGTGTGACATTCGGAACTATTTTCTCGTAAGTTTATCAAATAAAAGATTAAAATATGTCTTTTCAAGTCAATAGCAAGAATCAGTTTTTCACCAACTTTTTTGCTTTTGAATTATTTCTCTTAGAAATGAATAAGGAAGAGTGGAATAACATATTTTTTAAATTTTTTTTTCCTTTTCAGTTATTATATTTTATGGGTAATAATTTTAAATTGTCTAAGTAGAAATATAATTAGTTTCTAAATAGACAAATTCGGATAAATAGTTTGGAAGTGATAGACATTTAGTGTTATTTGCTCTTTTATGTTCACTAACAGGCTTGCATGATTGGAGTGGGCTTGCATGGCCTCTGAAATTTTAAATAAAGGATTTCTTATGCAATCAGCCGGTTTAATTTTTTTTTTTTTTTTAACCGATATAGTTTAAGCGCTTGGGTAACCTACTACTTAAGTTAATTTTATTTAAATAATAGCAACGAAAAAGGTAAAAAAACAAAAAAAGTTTGAAACTGAAAAAGGAAAGTGTCAGATTAAGAGAAGGATACAAATTAGCATTGACCTTGAAGTTGAAACATTACGGTTTGACCATTGTGTTGTCTCCAGCAACTCAACAATAAGAGTAATGCAAAGACCTTTTGGTAAAAATTATTTAGTTTGTATATTTTAAACATAAGTGAAGATATTGAGACGGAGAATTTGTCGCTTATCGATTCGGTTATAGATTACACCAATAAAAAAATTTGCGGGATTTCACGGAAAATCGCTATAAACGTGCCTAACAAATATGGACAAAAATAAGCTAAAATAAGACGAACACCATTTATAACATAAAAATTATGTCAACAAGCACATGCAATAAAACTAAAGTAAGGGATCAAATGTATGTCACCAACACTCCAACGGTATAAAAAAAATACATCATCACGGCTAATTCTGTTTTCCATTAATTTGAACTTCATTTCCTTGATATTTTAAATATGATCATTCCTTAAATGTGATAGATGAAATAATAGGTTAAGGGACTTAGGTTAAAGGAAAGGGTATATATTAGGAAAAATGATATTGTATAGCCGCTTTCAAAATAGTAGCGGAATATACATACATTCTGTATGTTATATTAATCTACACAAATAGGTAATTACTCATTTTACAAGTGTCTACAGTTTAGGGATGTTCATTCGATTTATCGATTCGATTTTGACCCTTATCGATACTTACTTATCGATTATCGATTTGTACATATGCTTATCGTTATTGTTTCAATAAGGTTTGGATTTTTTCGATTTCGATAACAAATAATCGATTCGATTTATCGATAAACTGATATGAATGCACATCCCTAATGTTAACAATGAGCTTATTAATGAAAGCACTAAAATGACAGCGGAAAAAGAAAATTTAAGCGAAAGTCTTAGACGACTAAGATACCAAAATATACATAGCCAATATATGTCTCTACCCAGTACCTGGTGTCACAATACTTACGAACTACTAAGATTTACTAAATACTAGGTCCGAAGAAAAAAATATAACTGTTTGTCCTGAATACAAAAGACAACAGACTAAATGTGTAATGACCCGGCCCACCACTGTGCATATATTGTCCGCTTTGGGCCTAGCCCGCACGGTTTTGTTCCTCCCGAGCTGGTCCACTGGGGAAAAGGCCTATGCACATGGTGGTCCAACACCCTTACTTAACTAGCCCAGGACTCCCTCTCAATTCTATTTGGGTTATTGTGGATCGGCTGACCAAGTCCGCCCATTTTATACCGGTGAGCACTACTTATTCATCGGAGCGACTGGCGGAGATCTATATCAAGGAGATAGTTCGGCTGCATGGTATTCCAGTTTCCATCATTTCGGATAGAGGCACTCAGTTCACTTCACGGTTCTGGAGAGCTGTACAGCAGGAGTTAGGTACTCGGGTGGAGCTGAGCACAGCATTTCACCCCCAGACTGATGGGCAGTCCGAGCGCACTATTCGGATTTTGGAGGATATGCTCCGTGCGTGCGTGATTGAGTTTGGAGGTTCATGGGATCACTTCTTGCCACTGGCGGAGTTTGCTTATAACAACAGCTACCAGTCTAGTATTCAGATGGCACCGTACGAGGCCCTATATGGTAGGAGGTGCGGGTCTCCCGTGGGTTGGTTTGAGCCGGGCGAGGCCAGGTTGCTAGGTACTGATATGGTTCAGGAGGCTATGGACAAGGTCAAGGTGATTCAGGACAGACTTCGTGCAGCCCAGTCTAGAGAGAAGAGTTATGCGGACAAGAAGGTTCGCGATGTGGCTTTTATGGTTGGTGAGCGGGTTTTGCTTCGAGTCTCGCCCATGAAGGGCGTTATGAGGTTTGGGAAGAAAGGGAAGCTGAGTCCTAGATTTATTGGCCCTTTTGAGATTTTGAGGCGTGTTGGGGAGGTTGCTTATGAGTTGGCCTTACCTCCCAGGCTAGCCGGAGTTCACCCCGTATTTCATGTCTCCATGCTCCGGAGATACCATGGTGACCCGTCGCATGTGTTGGATTTTACTTCTGTTCGGCTAGACAAGGATCTGTCTTATGTTGAGGAGCCGGTAGCCATTCTAGACAGGCAGGTCAGAAAGCTAAGGTCAAAGAACATCGCTTCGGTAAAGGTTCGGTGGCGGGGCCAGCCGGTCGAGAAGGCGACTTGGGAGACCGAGCAGAATATGCGCAGCCAGTACCCTCATCTTTTCACTACTCCCGGTATGTTTTCTATGCTCGTTCGAGGACGAACGAATCTTTAAGTGTGGGAAGATGTAACGACCCGACCGGTCGTTTTAGAAAATTACGCCCCAATCCCTAATTTAACTGTTCCCCTAAGTTCATTTCTGCTATTGTGGTTTGCCGGGAGAGTCGGTTCTGAAAATTTGAGCATTTTGGGACACTTAGTCCCTAAATAAGAGCTTTGAAGCTAGAAAATGGCCCGTAGCCGGAACAGTGTTAAGACGATCTCGGAACGGAAATCAGATGGTTTCATTAGCTCCGTTGGGTGATTTCGGGGTTGGGAGCGCGTTTGGAATGTATTTTGGAGGTCCGTAGTTCAATTAGGCTTGAAATGCCGAAGGTTGAAATTTTGGCGAATCCGAACGATAGGTGAGATTTTGATCCGGGGGTCGGAATGGAATTCCGACAATTTTTGTAACTTCGTTATGTGATTTTGGATATGTCCGCAAATTTTCAGGTCATTCGGACGTCGTTTGGTCGGGTTTTAGATCGAATGTGCAATTCGGAAAGTTTTAAGAAATTTAGGCTTGAATTCGATGTGAATTATGGGTTTTGATGTTGTTAGACGTGTTTTGAGGATTGGAGCAAGTTCGAATAAGGTATTAAGATGTGTTGGTATGTTTGGATGAGGTCCCGGGGGCCTCGGGGTGTTTTCGGATGGTTAAACGGGAGAAAATTTTGGAAAAATTGCAGGTTGGCATCCTGCTTCTGTTGTTTCCGCTCCTGCGGAATTTTGGACGCAGGAGCGAGTCCGCAGAAGCGGACGAGGTGCGCAGGAGCGGCTGGTTACGTAGAAGCGGAAGATATTCCGCTGAAGCGGCACCGCTGGTGCGAGCCATTGATCGTAGAAGCGGAAAGGGAAGAAATGTGCATGGTCCGCAGAAGCGGACATTTGATCGTTTGGGCGAGACCGCAGAAGCGGTCAATGATGCGCGGAGGCGGATGTGTCCGCAGAAGCGGACGATTCTTCGCAGAAGCGGGCCCGCTTAAACGGCCCTTCGCTCGCAGAAGCGGAAATGGCCGGCTAGGCCTGGAACCGCTGAAGCGACCCTTTGGTCGTGGATACGGGTGCGTAGGAGCGGAAAATATTCCGCAGAAGCGAAAATCGCTGTAAGTAAGTGTATCAGAAGTTAGAAAAAATTTCAGAACATTTCACACATTTTGGGTCTCGGCTTTAGAGGCGATTTGGGCGATTTTGAAGAGAAATCCAAGGGAAATCATCAGGTAATCAACTATGAACTTAAACTATGATTAGTATTGGTAATATTATGCAATTATATCATGAAAATGGAGGAATTTGGGGTAATTTATGGAAGATTTAGCCCTAGGCTTGAACTTTAGAAAATCAAGGTTTTGAATGGGCAAATGGAGTCCGAATTTGGTAAAATTTATATGCTTAGACTCGTATTGAGATGAGGGTTCCGAATATGTGACTTTCGTGATTTTTCGATAAGCGCACCGAAAGTCGGGTTTTGACAACTTTGGAAATTTTGATGTAAATTGAGTTGTATTGATTGGGTGTAGTTCCATTGGCCTAATTTGTTGTGTTTCTACTGTATTTGATCAGATTCTACGCGTGCGAAGCTTGATTCTCGCGGCAAGAGGGTTATTTCTTAGCGGTTTTTGTACCGGAATTGAGGTAAGTGGCTTGTCTAACTTCGTGTGGGGGACTTCCACCCCTAGGATATTATTGTGATACTTTAAATGCCTTGTACGCGAGGTGACGGGCGTGTACATGTGCTGGTTGTTGAACACATACTTGTTCAAAATGTTCAATGAGTGATAATACTATTTTTAACTGTTAAATTCGATATTCCTACCCGGTAGTAGTTATAAAAGAACAGTTAGATAGAATCTAACTGTCCAGTTGCTTAATTGACTTACTTGAGTTTTCTTGGTAATCGCTGGCGCTGTTCATCGGCGAAGTTATCATTAGGCATATTATACTTCTCTCTGTGTATTCCTTTACTTTCTGTGGTTATGGACTACGGGTTCGATTCCCGAGATCCTGAGATTATTGAAATGTGGACTACGGGTTCGATTCCCGAGATCCTGAGATTATTGAAATGTGGACTACGGGTTCGATTCCCGAGATCCTGAGATTATTGAAATGTGGACTACGGGTTCGATTCCCGAGATCCTGAGATTATTGAAATGTGGACTACGGGTTCGATTCCCGAGATCTTGAGATTATTGAAATGTGGACTACGGGTTCGATTCCCGAGATCCTGAGATTATTGAAATGTGGACTACGGGTTCGATTCCCGAGATCCTGAGATTATTGAAATGTGGACTACGGGTTCGATTCCCGAGATCCTGAGATTATTGGTAGGGACTGCGGGTTCGATTCCCGGAGATCCTGAGTTATTGAGATATTATTGAGGCATGGGCTGCGGGTTCGATTCCCGGAGACCCAGAGGTACTGAGAACGGGACTGTGGGTTCAATTCCCACAGATCCTGGATTCGTTTATTGATTTGGTTATTTGTTATTAGCTTGATTGTAGACAGTTTCAGTAAGCATCGTAATGTTGTTATTTCGGAAATTGTTGTTATTATCTGTTAAACTGTTTATTTTGTTATCATCATATTATTATTGTTTCTCAGTAGGGCCCTGACCTTCCTCGTCACTACTCCATCGAGGTTAGGCTTGGCACTTACCGAGTACCGCCGTGGTGTACTCATGCTACTCTTCTGCACACTTTTGTTGTGCAGATCCAGGTACATCAGAGCAGGCTCGTACTAGGTGATTCCGCAGCTTTCTGGGAGACTTCGAGGTATGATCTGCCACGTCCGCGGATCCGGAGGCTTCCCTTCTATTCTAGTATTACTAGTTGACATTTTTCTTCATTTCGTTGTTAGATACTCTTTACACATAGAGCCACGGTTGTATTTCTCTTTTAGTCTGTGTTACCGTGGGGTTCCGGATCTTGGTAGTGTTTATTTATTGTGTGACGGATGTATGTGCTAAGTGGCACGGATTACATATCTTTTATGTTATTTTCCGCTGTTTCTTATTTAAGTAAATTATAATTTATAGATTCCGCAACGTGTTAGGCTTACCTAGTCGTGGGGACTGGGTGCCATCACGACATGTTCACAATTGGTGAACTAGGGTCGTGACAAAATGAAAGATAAAGGAGATGTCGGGCCTGCGGAGACCTGCAAGACTACCTCGAGATCTCATGGACTAAAGGATGGCCCCCGAACTACTGATGCACGCCGTAAGCTGCTTCGGTATCTACACATAAGTGCAGAGTATAGCATCAGTACAACCGATCCCATGTACTGATAAGTGTCTGACCTAACCCCGGCGAGGTAGTGAAGAGGCTAGGACCAGACTCCAGATAAATCAGTATAGTTATATAGTATATGGCATAAAAGTAAACAAATAATAAGCAGATAGAAGGGGAGGGGGTACATGCCTCGGGGAAAAACAGTTGAACATAGCAGAAACTGAAAGACATGCGAAGGTACTGTACGATGTTAAAACCCATGTAATAGCACTGCTGTTGTGCCGCACAACCGATCCACTCAAATTTAGTGTTGTAGCATGCAACCCGATCCATTCTAATTTATGTTGCGGGGTGCAACCCGATCCACAATATTTATTGTTACGGCGTGCAACCCGATCCATAATATTTACTGTTTTAGTGTGCAACCGCTCCAAATATACATAACTTATCATACTCACAATCACAAACCTCGATAAAGGACCTATCATAAAATACTCTCCCGGCAAGGGAGAACTGTCACGACCCTAGTTCACCAATCGTGAACATGTCGTGATGGCACCCAGTCCCCACGACTAGGTAAGCCTAACACGTTGCGGAATATACAAGTTATGAACATTAAATAAGAAATAGCGGAAAAATAGCATAAAAAGAAATGTAATCCGTGCCGCTTGGCACATACATCCGTCAAACACACTGTATAAAACACCACCAAGATCCGGAATCCCACGGGTAACACAGACTAAAAGGGAATATACAACTGTGGCTCTATGTATAAAGAGTATCTAACAATGAAGTGAAGGAAAATCTGCTAGCACTAATAGAATAGAAGGAAGGCCTCCGGATCCGCGGACGTAGCAGATCATACCTCGAGGTCTCCCCAAGCGCTGCTGAATCACCTGATATGAGCCTGTCCTGATGTACCTGGATCTGCACAACAAAAGTGTGCAGAAGAGTAGCATGAGTACACCACGGCGGTACTCGGTAAGTGCCAAGCCTAACCTCGATGGAGTAGTGACGAGGAAGGTCAGGGCCCTACCGAGAGGAAACAATAACAAAATGATAGTAACAATAATAAGCAGTTTAAAGGATAATAATTCTGAAATAACAACAATGAAGAGATTGCTACAACCGTCTACAATTAAGCAAACAACAAGTAACAAAACTCAAATGCAAGTCCAGGACCTATGGGAATTGAACCCACAGTCCCATCAACAGTACCCCTGAGTATCTGGGAATCGAACCCGTAGTCCATAAACAATATCACTTCGGGTCTCTGGGAATCGAACCCATAGCCCTGGGATCTTCGGGAATCGAACCCGCAGTCCACTAACACATCAAATAAGGAAAAACACACAGAGAGAAGATAATATGTTTAACTACAACTTCACCGAAACTAGTGCCAACAATTTATCAAGAAGTTCAAGTAGGTCAACTAGGCAATTAGGCATGTTAAATCCTAGCTAGTCATGCTTTTCTAACTAATACCGGGTAAAGTAACGCTTTTATCAGCTAAGAGCAGAAATACCACTAATCGGACAATTCAAGTAAAGTGTGTGTTACAACAACCAGCGCATGTACACGTCCGTCACCTCGCGTACAAGGCATTTAAGCTATCACATAATATCCTAGGGGTGAAAGTTCCCCCACACGAGGTTAGACAAGCCACTTACCTCAACTCCAGTACAAAACCGCTAAGAAACAACTCTCTTGCTGCGAACGTTGGCCTCCATAGGTGTAATATCTCATAAAAATCAATAGAATCACATCAAAATAGGCCAATTGGGCATTGTAAGAACGTGATTTTTGCTCTACGTGAGAATTACTCCCAAAAATTCAAAATTAAAAAAACGTTTTTGTGTTGTTTGCAATATTTGTGGATTATATGTTATTTTTCTCTTATTGTTTGCGTTTGTGTGTCCGTGTCTTTTGTTTAAATAAATAAAAATACAAAAAAATATATATATTGCATATATAATTCAAGTTTGCAATTGAGATTAATTAAGTTTGTTTTACGTGAATGAAAAATCACAAAAATATGTATTTTTGTCTTTTAATGTCCAAATTATTTTTAATGTTATTTAATTATATGTGATAATTACTATTAGAAGTTAATTAGTATTTTTGACAAATTAATTTGGTTTTATGAGTTAATTTAGGATTTTAAGAATTTTAGTTTTTATTTTTAAAAGGAGAAAACAAAAGAAAATGAAGCAAAATAGAGTTAAAGGAGTCCAAAATCGGATTGGGCCAATTGCAAATGTTAAATCCGAGCCCAAACTAAAATAAACCCTGAACTCAGCCCAATTCCGCCCAGCACCATCATTTAATCATAGCCATTGAATTATTATGATCCAACGGTTCAGAATGATTCAGCATATTAATATACCAAAATTAATCCAAAACCCTAATTCATCTCATCTCTCATTCTCCAGAGAAATAACGCCGCCTGCCGCCGCACTCTGCCGGCCAGAAATCGTCTCTGCCGGCGGCAGTGGTCCAAACTGCCCCATAATTACACCCCAAACTCCCCAAGACCTCCTCAACCCAACCCCTACCACGATTTACCTCGAATCAAACCGGAGTTCTTCGAATCTTCGATCAAAGAATCAAGTCAAAAATCAAATTACCCCATTCAAGCCCAAAATCGTGCATAACCCTCGCCCGACGTCCCCCATAACCAATCCGAGACTATTTTTGTTCGAATTTGGCCGAAAATCGTCAAGCCCCAAATCCGAGCTCTAAGAACCCTAAAATTCGAATTGGGGATTTTCTTCATCGGATTTCATGAAATTGAGGTCTAATAGACCTTATTTTGTTTGTTTTCACTTGAAAACATTTCAATTAAGGTCCTTTCGACCTCGAATGCCAAACCCCAAGCTGGCCGAATCTCCAATTTCTTTGTTTCAAGGTATTTCTTCTCTTTTTCTGTTCTTATTTACTCATGCTCGTCGGTTTAGTTTAATCGTTTTGTAGTTTTATTTGTTGATTGATTTTGTTTCGGATATTTCTGATTTTCTGTTTTCACTCTTTCAAAGACCTTTTATTTGGTCGAGTCAATCTTATGTGTTGTTATTTGATTAAGTATTTTGTAGAATACGTATTCGCGTCGATTAACGTCGTCGAATAGTTAGTTTCGTTTGTTTTAGGGCATTGGCCGAGAGTTTGGTTTGATTCACTGATTTCGTCGACTATTGTTTATCGATTATGCGCGTTTGTAATCGACTATACGAATGTCGTCGACTAGTTTTGTAAGATTGCTTGTTAGAACTTTGGGACAGGAATTAGAGTTTGTCAATTGCTCTAAATTCACTGTTGGTTTATAGCTTGTGTGATTTCGAATAGGATCATATTGGATATAGCTGTTTCAGAGTTTGATTTTGAAATTAAAGCTAGTTAATTAGGGTTCAAATGTGTTGCACATGGGAAGGGGTAGTGGATTTCTGTTTTACAGCAGGATAAGCATTACATTTGAGCTGCATATTAGTTTTTAAATAGAAAAAAGGCTGGTCTGGATGATCCTAAGTGGAATGGGCAGTCTTTATAGGCTGAATGAGATCTGAACATGAGAGAAAATTAATTTCCTAATTGGTCTAGTGCTTTAAAGAGCTGAAAAGTGAAAAAAGTGATAATAACATGGGTTTTTCAGTTCTGAAACAATTAAAAAGAGGGCTGTTGGTTTGTTTTTAAAGGCTATAAAAGAAGAGAATACACAGACTTACTGATAGAGGAAAATAGAGAGAGACAGAGAGAAATACAATCACTGAAAAACAGAGATTCACATCCTTGAAAGAGGGATATTTCATACACATTTGGAAACTAAATTTTCCATTGATTTCAACACATCCAGCAGTCTTTTAGTTGGAAACAAAACCTGTTTTGTTTGTTTCAGTTTGAAAACAACATCTAGTTTCTTCACCAAAACTTGTTCTGTTGTTTGTTTCTTTCTTGGTTTTTCTGGATTCTTTGTTTTGGTTTGTCAAATCATCCCTGGAATTGGTGTTTTGGTTGTTGTTTTCCTGGATTTCTGGCCGAGAGTTGCCACTGCTGTTGCTGTTAGTTTGGTTGGTTGGTTGTTGCTGCATACTGTTGCTGACTCCTTTCTTTGCTCGATTTTGAAATCCAGGTACACGTCTTTTGGACTTGTCCACTCTTGTACCAGAAATGAAATGAAGAGCTACTCTTTGAATCCTTTTAGTTGAAGCTATTACATAAATGATCCTATTTAGCTATTTATCAAACTAAAGTCTGTTAGCAAAAAATAGATATTATGTAGCTATTTGTTTAAAGGATTAGAAATGCATATAGTCTTGTATGTCTACTTAGCTCTTGCCTCGGCATGTACGAATTGAAACGAAAATCCGCCGGGCTTGTATTGTTCATCATTGTAAACTTGGTTTATTTTGGGACTATTGATTAGAATAGACTTTAGTTTTTTTATTTATGCTTAATTAGTTTCTATTCTTGTTAGTATATGTTCGGGACTCATGTAAGTCAAAACTAGCCAATTCGGATTGGGATTCCTTTGATATTTTGTAGGTAATTGGTTTAAAGTCAAGTGGTTCAAGCATATTTATAGTGTTGTTTTGATTAATTTTAGTAATTAACATAAGATGATTGGGATTATTTTCGAGTTTTCTTCACTTGATTTTTCTTTGAAATCTATTTGTAATTAAGCAAACAAGATAAGTTAGCCCATGCTTTAGACACCAATGTTAGGTTAATCTTAATCGCACAGTCTTGATTTCGCCAATTAACATCGAATTAAGGATAGTAAAAATCCAAAGTAAACAATCTTACTTTTTATAACGGACCAAGGCGAACTATTTCTATTTCGCGTATTTTGATCAATTTTCCGTTAGTTTATACCTTTTCGTTCAATCTCCGGCATTAAGTCAAAAAGTTATGAAACAATACATCATTTGGTACGGGTCTTTAATTGGAAATAATTTTAAGGGATATACTGTTAAATAAATTGATTTTTTGGCTTAGTATTACAACGGCTTTAATCGGCATAGTTTCAAAGTAAGTAATCCGGATATATTTTTTTATTTATTTACCTATTTGTCAAAAGTCCGAGTCTATGTTGTAATTAGTTTTTCTTTTTGGTACGGTTTCAAATTAATAGAGCGGTTTAAAGTTTAATTGGAGCATATAATTTATAAACATGTATAAAATCGGGTATTTTTAGCCATTTATAATAATTGAAGTGACCGTGCTAGAACCACGAGATCCGGGGGTGCCTAACACCTTCCCTCGCAGACTTCATTTGGAAAGTCGAAAATTTCCTCGATTCGGGATTTAAATAAATCGGTGACTTGGAACACCTTAATTTATTCCAAGTGGCGACTCTGAAATAAATAGAATAATCTCGTTTCGCATATTGTCACTTTAATTGGAAAAACTCCCTTGTGCTTCTACCCTTCGGGGTAGGGGGCGAGCCAAAAGGAGGTGTGACAGCTCTGGCGACTCTGGTGGGGAAACAGACCCAGAACCACTGGTTCAGAGTTTAAGAATTCGAGCTTTGAATAATTGTTGTATTTGGCTTATTTGTTATCTGATTTTGTTACATGTTTATATTTAATATGCTAAATGTTGCTTTTACCGCTTTGATATTTTGTGAATTATATATAAATTATGCCAATACCCATTTTTCCTCTTCTAAGTCTTTTGAAATATAATATCGGGCATTTGCTGGATAGGGCCCGTTTTTTTCAAGATAGCTGTGGTGCTTGGCACCCGGTGAAGGATTTGTAGTCACACATGTTTAGGCGGAGAGTTTTGTCAATTAAGCCGGAAAGCCATGCTACCGGTGCACTGACACTCTTCGGCTCGAGTTGAGGTTTGTTATTAAAAAAAAGAGGGTAAGAAGTGGAAGATGTCAATCAAATTAATGGAAAACGAGATGCTTTTCTTAGAAAATAATTTTTGAAAAAAAAATGAAAGAAAAAGAATCTCCGAATAAATTTTGTTAATTTTAAATAGTTAGTTTCTTTAAAAATTTTCCTTTTTGAAAAATGCAAAAAATTCCAAATAAATTTTCTTAGTTCCTTAGAAAATAATTTTTGAAAAATGCAAAAAAAAAAATTGATTTTATTAAAGATAGGTTAGTTTCTCTGAAAATAATTTGTTTTAGAAATGCTGTTTAAAAATAGTTTGTTTTCTTTTCTTAAAATGATTTAGTTCTTTTATTTCCGAACTACGCGGGTCTGATTCTCACCGGATGTGAGATACGTAGGAAAACCTCACCGGTTCCGACCCCAATTTTAAAAAAAAGAATCACAAAAAAAAAATATTGTTCGTTTAGTTCCTTCTTTAAAATCTTTCCTTAGAAAATTCAAAGAAAAAATAAAAAAAACAGTAAAAGTAGTTTAACTAAAAAAAATGGTTTCGTTCTTCCTACTGTTTTCTTTTTTATGAAATAAAAAAGAAAAATCAATAAAAATTAAAAAAAAATATAGGTTTCTTTCATTTTGAAGTACTTTTCTAAAAAAAGGAAACAAAAATTAAAAAAAAATAGTTTCTTCCTTAGAAAAAAGAGACAATAAGTAAAAATTCAAACAAAAATATTTTTTTTTATCCCAAAGCAAATAATTTTTTTTTTCAGAAGTCTTTCTTTCAAAAAAGCAAAACAAAAATAAGCAAAATATAAATATGTTATTTCTTTTAAAGCGTTTCTTTCAAGAATTAAAAAAAATATTAGTTTATTCACTCCATTCCTTATTATCCGAACTACGCCCGGTCTGATTCATGCGGGGACATGATACGTAGGCAATCCACATAAGATTCGACCATCACCAAAAGAAAAAGAAAAAAATGAAAAAAGAAAAAAAAAGAAAAAAAAAGAAAGAGAAAATTGATAAAGGGAGAAAGAAGATGAAAGCAAAGGAAAGTATAAGCGGGAGTAACGCATTACGATCGAATACAAGTAGCAACACGATCAACTGTATAAGTGCATCACACCCAACGTGAGATTACTTATCTGTTATGTTGTCTCAGACTAACCTTTTGTTTGCCAAACTCCATGTTTTAGAAAAGGTTGGTTGATTTTGTGGTACTCTGGCCTCACATTCATACTCCACGAGGTCCAAAGGAAAAGTTCGGCAACTCGTTGCTAAATCAAAAGAAAGTACCCATCCTTATTTCACAAGGTCGAAAAGAAGTGCCAACATGTCTTCAGAAATCCCTCTACCAACCGTTCCCGTTTTGGAAGAGAGCTCCGTGTCAACCATTCCGACTACTGAGTCAGCAGCTGCAGAAGAAAACAGAATTTTGCGATGTCTCATGCTGGAGATGTTAGATGACTGGAATAACGGGAAAGAGCCCCCAAGTCTGATCCCTGGGTTCCCCGAACTATTCCTCAAGTCAAGTGGGATTTCTAATACTCCCACCAATTACCCACCTACTATGTTTGGGTATTCTAATGTCACAACCCTCTCTGAATCACCCACTACTTCCTATCCTCGGGTGACAGCATTAGATACATCTACAAGAACATCTGTTGGTTTGCCCGTTCCAATCATGGCGCATCCCGGCACACATACTCCTTTCTTTGATTCCTCTTCTTTTACATTCCCGGCACCACCCCTTTCACGGGATCCTACCCAATTTGCTGCCAATGTCTATCCCCAGCCAACCCAATATGAGTTCATGCCAAGCCAAAATCCAAAAGCTCCCGAACGGGATGAAATGGCAAAAAGAATGAGCAGCTTGGAACAAAGTTTGAAAAATATGCAAGGTCTAGGCGGACAAAAGAGTGTTTCATACGCAGATTTGTGCATGTTCCCACATGTCCATTTGCCGTCAGGCTTTAAGATGCCGAAGTTCAAAAAGTTTGACGGGCATGGCGACCCTATTGCTCATCTAAAGAAATACTGCAATCAATTGCGAGGTGCGGCGGCATGGAAGAATTGTTGATGGCATATTTCGGAGAAAGCTTGATCGGGATAGCCTCAGAATGGTACATGGATCAAGACATATCTCGATGGCACATCTGGGATGATCTGGCCAGAGATTTTGTGAAACAGTTCTAGTACAACATTGACATTGCGCCAGACGGGAATTCTTTATCGAACTTAAAGAAGAAACCCTCAGAAAGCTTCCGAGAATATGCTATCAAATGGCGAGAGCAAGCATCCAGGGTGAAACCCCCTATGGACGAAATAGAAATGGTCACTACTTTCTTCCAGGCTCAGGAACCGGACTATTTCCAAAACATGCTGTCAGCAATGGGAAAACCTTTCGCAAAGGCGATCAAGATTGGGGAAATGGTAGAAAATGGTTTAAAGACGGGAAGAATTTTGGGTCAAGCGGCCATTCGAGTGACTTCCCAAGCAATCCAAGGAGGGTCTGGAGGAATAGCAAAGGGTAGGATGAAAGAGGAAACGTCCATGGCAACTTCGGGTGATAGAAGACACCACGCTCCTAGACCCATCTTTTCAGACCCCCCAGCATTATTACTCTGCTCAGGAAATGTCCTATATCCCGCAACCTTATGCGGTCATGAATGCTCAACCTTTTGCGCAACCGCAACAGAATGTCAGTAGAAACCAAGCTCTATTTCCAAGAAATTAGCCTCCCCACCAGAACCACTATAATCCTCAACCTCCGCAGAATAACTTCCGTTCTTGGGAACCGCCAAAGAAATCAAACTTTTCCCCAATTGGTGAATCTTACTCTAGTCTATTCCCGAAACTTGTCCAAATGGGTCTACTGCAGCCGGTTCCTCAGAATAGACAAAACCCGACATCGCCTTCCTACAAAGCTGGTGTCAGATGTGCATATCATTCAGAGGCAGAGGGCCACCATACTAATGACTGTTGGACTTTGAAACAAGCGGTGGAGAATTTAATAGAGCAAGGGAAGATTCTGTTGAAGGATGAGGATGTCCCAAATGTGACCAATAATCCGCTGCCTGCTCATAATAACGGGCCGATAGTTGGGATGATTTGTGAAGACGGAGAATTTGATCCAGCGCTTAAGGCCATAATTGCTATTGCTGACGTGGAAAGGAAGCCCAAGACGGCCCCGAAACAAGAGAAAGGGGAAAAGAAGAGTAAAATCACTGAGTTAGAACCAGAAAAGGAAATTGGTGTACCTAAGCAAGCCTATGTGGCATGGGGGCAATTAAGACACCACGGCTGAATGAGCCAGTGTTTGTTGGACGCGAACCACAAAAGCTTAAGGACCGTCAAGAGAAAGATAATGAGGATTTCATGACTGAAGAGAGTGAAGGAAAACATGAGGCAAAGCTCTGCAATACCTACATGGTCGAGCCAGGGAAAGGGACTATCACCGTTGAGATGGCGGAAGCCTAGTAAATTTGTCCTGCTGCATTTTTCTGCATCCAGAGTTTATTTCAGGGTGTAAATTGGATGTTTCTTTTAGTTTTTGTCTTTAAATTTCCGAATGTGAACCCTGTTTATCCTTTCGATTCCAAGAAATATGAAATTAATATTTCATCGTCCGTTTCCTTTTCTTTTGTTATTTTTTATTCTTTCAGATTTGTTTTAGTTTTCTTTTTCTCTTCTCTTTAGTTCAAATCATGCAACTTTAAATAACATGACATGCTTGCGGACTTCATGCCTAGATCCCAAAACGTTGTCAGACTTCAGAATAATGAATCGAGAGTTGAAATGCACAAAAGTTTATTTTGAGGAAATGAAACAATGAATTGGAATAACTGAAGGAAAATTGGTTCGCATACAAAAGGGGTGTGTTGTATTCAGAGAATACCCGAGTAGTTATCCCAACAAAGAATGCCCATACTTGCAACAAGAAAGTGCGGCCCAAGAATCTCAAAATAGAACAACCGACGTTAAGGCGCATTCCTCCTCATTACCAAGAAACAAAAGGAAAATTTCGCTCCTAATTGGAAGGATCCATACATCATCCGGAAAATATCACTGGGAGGGACGTTGTATCTGGGAGACATTGAAGGAAATAATCTTGAAACGGCAGTCAATACAGATACAGTATAAAGGTACTATGTCAGGACCTCCTACGACGTTGGCTTTTGTATAATTGAGATGACGAAGGCTTTCTTTCTTGCTACCCCAAACACTATAAATCCTTTGTAAAACCCTTTGAGCCGGTTATGTTTCTTTGTTCACCCTATTTGGAACCGAAAATAAATAAAAAATTTGGAACCCGAAATAAATAAAAAATTTAAAAAAAAAGAAAAGAAAAAAAAAATATATATATATGAAAGAAAAATAAAATAAAATAAAAACAAAAATTATCACCATCCGAACTACGTTCTGACTTGATTCTGAAAGGATACGTAGGCAACCTCCACTTGAGGTTCAGTCACACCAAAACAAAAATCCCAATTTCCCCAAAAATTGAAGCTGGGGCAGATGATATGACGGTTCAGTTTAGATCCGTCAAGATGATTCCAGAGTTGTAATTCCATTCAAATTCCTTCTTACCCAAAAACCTTGTTCAAGTCCTTCAGATCAATTAGCAAAGGCAAGGAAGAGAAAAATGTCATTGATGGAAATCTGACATTGCTTGAATTGAGAGAAACAAAATGAGAGAGTCTTATCGGTGAAAACCTTCGGGCCCATAAGGCGATGGCGATTGGAGAAGCTAAAAATGAGAGAGTCCGTTTAGTGAAAACTCGCAAAGAGCACTATCAGGCGACAGTGAGAATAAAAATGAGAGGGATAGACTGGCGGAAACCCGCAAAGGGCGCCACCGACCAAAAAGAAGACATCCCTTCACTAAAAGAATTTTGGCAAGGTTCCCTGGTTTTGAAATTATGAATCAATGGGTTCATAAGAAGTTGGAAAGTTTATGTGGGTCAGGCGTCCAGTCCAAGAAGCATGTCACGTTTATTTGAAGTCAGCATGCATCCCAGATAAGTCCTTCATTTCCACGAAAGGGACACTTCTCTTTAAACTCATTTTCTTGTTTTTGTATAGTTATTCTTTGAATCCCTTTCGGTTTAATTTTAATTCTGAAACTATTACAAAGAAAGGCGGCAAGACTGGTTTTACAGGACTCCGTTTGGTAAAAAGGGGGTGAAGAAAGATACCCGGCCTCAGTAGTGTATTGATCCAATCCCAACTAATCATGATGGTCGATCACTGCCAAAGGAACGGATGTTAGGAAGAAAATGGAAATCAAAGGCTAAGGTCTTAGAAGAAACGGAATGAGGCAGAAAGACAGAACCCACACAGAAAATCCTCGTGGAATCCCGAGGATGAACCCGGTCAGTTTGAAAAGAAGTCACCCCCAAAGACAATTGGTAGCAAAGTTCTCAATGGAAATGGGGGAAGGATCAAGCAATGAAGATAATCAAGGCCACAAAGTCAACCGCTTTTTCAACTAATAAAATGTTCTTTGTTGAAAGCAGGTCTATTTTATTGTGCAAGAAGAAGGTACAACCCAAAGAAGTGAAGTACGCAAGCATTGAAATGGCTCTGGAACAAGGAAAGCGCATAAAAAGGGAAGTTTCTTTTCAAAAGCTTTATCTTATGCAATTTGTTGATGGTTAAAAAAAATACCTAAAAGATCTCCCCAGTCAGAAAACTGCGGAGCCATTTCTTTAAACCCCAGCCAGAAAACTGAGGGTCTTCCGGCCAGAAAGCCGTCGAAACAATGCTTTTGAATTCCGGCCGGAAAGCCATGAAAACTTTCTTTGAAAAATTCCGGCCAGAAAATTGAGGATCTCCCAGTTAGAAAACTGTGGAGCCATTTCTTTTAAACCCCGGCCAAAAAACCGAGGGTCCTCCGGTCAGAAAGCCGTGAGGCGTTGTTTTGAATTCCGGCCAGAAAGCCGTGAAACTCTTCTTCCCGGTCAGAAAACCGAGGATCTCCCAGTCAGAAAATTGCGGAGCCATTTATTTTAACCCGGCCAAAAAATCGAGGGTCTTGCGGCCAAAAAACTGTTAGACATTATTTGAATTCCGGCCAGAAAGCCGTGAAACTCTTCTTCCCGGTCAGAAAACCGAGGATCTCCCAGTCAGAAAACTGCGGAGCCATTTATTTTAACCCCGGCCAAAAACACCGAGGGTCTTGCGGCCAAAAAACCGTTAGACATTGTTTGAATTCCGGCCAGAAAGCCGTGAAACTTTTTTTCCTGGTCAGAAAACCGAAGATCTCCCACTCAGAAAAATGCGAAGCCATTTATTTTTACCCCGGCCAAAAAACCAAGGGTCTTGCGGCAAAAAAAACCGTTAGACATTGTTTGAATTCCGGCCAGAAAGCCGTGAAACTTTTATTCCCGGTCAGAAAACCGAGGATCTCCCAGTTAGAAAACTGCGGAGCCATTTATTTTAAAACCGAGGGTCTTGCGGTCAAAAAACCGTTAGACATTGTTTATATTCCGGCCAGAAAGCCGTGAAACTCTTCTCCCCGGTCAGAAAACTGAGGATCTCCCAGTCAGAAAACTGCGGAGCCATTTATTTTAACCCCGGCCAAAAAACCGAGGGTCCTGCGGCCAAAAAACCATTAGACATTGTTTGAATTCCGGCCAGAAAGCCGTGAAACTCTTCTCCCCGGTCAGAAAACCGAGGATCTCCCAGTCAGAAAACTGCGGAGCCATTTGTTTTAACCCCGGCCAAAAAACCGAGGGTCTTGCGGCCAAAAAATCGTTAGACATTGTTTGAATTCTGGCCAGAAAGCCATGAAACTCTTCTTCAAAATCCCGGTCAGAAAACCGAGGATCTCCCAGTCAGAAAATTGCAGAGCTTGTTTCTTCAAAACCTTGGCCAGAAAACCGAGTGCCTCCCGGCCAGAAAGCCATGGAACGTTTATTTGTGAAACTGTGATTTTCTTAACTAATACCAAAGAGTCTTTTTAATCACTTTCTGCGTCACAACTAACTCACAAAAGTTTCCTAGCAAAACTGGGGCAGAAAAATTTTGTTCGTCTGTTTGTTTCATTTGTCTAAATAGGTTTGACATCGGGACGCAAGGATCGAGATAGCCTACGAGTGGAACCTCAATCCAGAATGAAGAAAAGAAGAAAAGAACCAAAAGAAAATGAGTTCAAACGTTGGAGTAAACAAAAGCGCGGATTGCTCAGAATCTGATTGAAGTAACAAGCTCCGCCGACTCCGTTTCACTCAATGTTACAGAAATAAGCAAGCACGTTACAGCTTGCGAGCACCAAGATTCAGATCGAGGTCTACAGCAAAATCAGCTAAGATTCAAGATCAAGTTTTCAAGAGAATCATAGATAGGAATCTTGTAACTCATAGTTTGATAGCATAGCTAGTTTAGCTTTAATTTCTCTTTCGGTGTAATAAGGAGGTCAGTAAGCAGTTAAGCAACAGCAGCAGCAACAACGATAGCAACAGTAACAGCAAGTGTCAGTCCACGGTAGTCCCGGCTACCAAAATTTCCCGAACTACATTGACCTGACTCCTGTTTAGCCCAGGATATGTAGGAGGCCTCTCGAAGCGAAGGCTCGGTCAAGATCTTTTCAAAATGTCGCCCCAATCCCCAATTTAACTGTTCCCCTAAGTTCTTTTATGCTATTGTGGTTTGCCGGGAGAGTCGGTTCTGAAATTTGGAGTATTTTGGGACACTTAGTCCCTAAATGAGAGCTTTAAAGTTAGAAAATGGCCCGTAGCCGGAACAGTGTTAAGACGATCTCGGAACGGAAATCCGATGGTTCCATTAGCTCCGTTAGGTGATTTCGGGGTTGGGAGCGCGTTCGGAAAGTATTTTGGAGGTTCGTAGCTCAATTAGGCTTGAAATGCCGAAGTTTGAAATTTTGGCGAATCCGAACGATAGGTGAGATTTTGATCCGGGGGTCGGAATGGAATTCCGGCAATTTCTGTAGCTTCGTTATGTGATTTTGGATATGTCCGCAAATTTTCAGGTCATTCGGACGTCGTTTGGTCGGGTTTTAGATCGAATGTGCAATTCGGAAAGTTTTAAGAAATTTAGGCTCGAATCCGTTGTAAATTGATAAATTTTTTGTTTATGGACGTGTTTGGATGATTGGAACAAGTTTGAATAAGGTTATAGGAAGTGTTGGTGTTTTTGGTTGAGGTCCCGGGGGCCTCGGGTGAGTTTCGGGGTGGTTTCGGACCATTTCTAGGCCATTTTTCACTGCTGGTTTTTGGCTACAGCAGTGTTCTACGCGATCGCGGGGTATTGGTCGCGATCGCGGTGAGTAAAATCTGAGAAAAGAACTAATGAATCGCGATCGCGTAGATGGCTTCGCGATCGCGAAGAGGAAATTTCTGTCGCGCAGGCCCTACTTTGGAAGATCATATCTTTTTATCTAAAAGGAATTTTGAGGTGATTCAAAAACGAAAGTTGTAGCTCATCGTGTCTAGTTTTCAGAAAGCTAAAGAACTCCTCATTTGGAAATATATAGAAAAAGTTATGTACGTTACACTCTATGCTGTCCGAGAAGTATATCTAAAACCCATAAATGGATTTGGAAGCTTGTATCTAGAAATGTATAAGGATTCAGGAAATGATCAAAACATGAAAGTTATAGCCCTATGTGTCTAGTTTCCCGAACATCAAACCATTCGTCATTTGGAGTTGTGTGTAAAGAGTTATGACCATTTTACTGAAGCCTGTCCGGAGGAACTGGAAGCTGTTCACCGCGATCGCGAGGCATTTCCCGCGATCGCGAAGGGTAATTTTTGGCCAAGAATTTGTTCTCCGCGATCGCGAAGCATTTCCCGCGATCGCGGTGAACAAAATACCTGGGCAGAATGTTTAAAAACATTTCATCCGCGAACCAAACCCATTTTTCCACCATTTTTGGTCATTCTTGAGAGCTTTTGGACGAGAATTGAAGGGGTTTTGGCAGAAAGTGATTAGAGGTAAGTCCTATGAACTAAATACATGATTTTATTGAAGAATCATCCTTGAAATTTATGAAAACATAGCAAAATTTTAAGAAATTAGGACTTGGAGCAAAAACTTTAAATTTGGGATTTGAAGGGCCATTTGTGGTCCGATTTGGGAGATTTTTATATGGTTAGACTCGTGAGAGTACGAGGGTTCTGAAAACGTAAAAATATTTCAATTCCGAGCCGATGGATTCAGGGGTATTTTGGTCATTTCACCCACTTTCGCGTCGTAGCTGTAATTTATCATTGTAATTAGTTATTTGCGATGTTATTTATACTGTGTAATTGGTTTGACTAGATTCGGGCCACTCGGAGTCGGATATTCGCGGCAAGAGGGTTGTCTCTTAGCGGTTTTGTACCGGAATCGAGGTAAGTGGCTTGTCTAACCTCGTGTGGGGAACCTTTACCCCTAGGATATTATGTGATAGTTTAAATGCCTTGTACGCGAGGTGACGGGCGTGTACATGCGCTGGTTGTTGTAACTCACTTTACTGGAAATGTTCAATTCGTGATAATTCTGTTCTTAATTTATTAAATTGTGACATTTACCTGGTATTCGTTAGGGAAGCATGATTAGGTAGGATTTATCTGTCTAATTGCCTAATTGTCCTACTTGAACTTCTTGATAATTGTTGGCACTAGTCCTCGGTGTAGTTGTAGTTAAGCATATTATATTTTCCATGTGCGTTTTCTTTATTTGTTGTGTTGGTGGACTACGGGTTCAATTCCCGGAGATCCCAGGGCTGTGGGTTCGATTCCCAGAGACCCGGATTTGCTATTTGTTTGTGGACTGCGGGTTCAATTCCCGGAGATCCCAGGGCTGTGGGTTCGATTCCCAGAGACCCGGAGTGATATTGTTGTGGACTGCGGGTTCGATTCCCGGAGATCCTGAGTTATTGAGATATGGACTGCGGGTTCGATTCCCGGAGATCCTGAGATTTATTGAGATGTGGACTACGGGTTCGATTCCCGGAGATCCTGAGATATTATTGAGACATGGGCTGCGGGTTCGATTCCCGGAGACCCAGAGGTACTGAGAATGGGACTGTGGGTTCAATTCCCACGGATCCTGGATTTGTTTATTTGAGTTGGTTATTTGTTGTTAGCTTAATCGTAGACAGTTGCAGTAATCATCTTATTGTTGTTATTTCGGAAATTATTATCATTAAACTGTTTATTTTTGTTATCATCATTATATTATTGTTTCTCGATAGGGCCCTGACCTCCCTCGTCACTACTCCACCGAGGTTAGGCTTGGCACTTACTGAGTACCGCCGTGGTGTACTCATGCTACTCTTCTGCACACTTTTGTTGTGCAGATCCGGGTACATCAGAGGAGGCTCGTACTAGGTGATTCCGCAGCTTTCTGGGAGACTTCGAGGTATGATTCTGCTACGTCCGCGGATCCGGAGGCTTCCCTTCTATTCTAGTATTACTAGTGACATTTTTCTTCATTTCGTTGTTAGATACTCTTTACACATAGAGCCACAGTTGTATTTCCCTTTTAGTCTGTGTTACCGTGGGGTTTCGGATCTTGGTAGTGTTTATTTATTGTGTGACGGATGTATGTGCCAAGTGGCACGGATTACATATCTTTTATGTTATTTTCCACTGTTTCTTATTTAAGTAATTATAATTTATAGATTCCGCAACGTGTTAGGCTTACCTAGTCGTGGGGACTGGGTGCCATCACGACATGTTCACGATTGGTGAACTAGGGTCGTGACAAGTTGGTATCAGAGCTCTAGGTTCATAGGAGTCACGGGACACGGACCGGTTACTTAGAGTCTCGCTGATCGATACGGAGACGTCTGTATTTATCTACGAGAGGCTATGTAGCTGTTTAGGAAACTCTTCAATTCTTTGAATTCCTTATCGTGCGTCATTTATTCAGTTGAAGCCTATGTCATATGTTCTTTTGTATCCACTCGTGTATTGAAATTGCGCACTCGGTACCAAGTATGCACCGACGGTTCGTGACGCTGCAGAGAGATCTCAAGGGAGTCAAGAATTTACTCGACTATTGTTACCGCGTGTCGTCCATATCGATAATGCAAGAGAATTGAGAGATCTTCAATTGTGCACATGGGGGTGCACTAGGTTCTGGCATTCGGTTGATAGTACGGTCGTGACAAGGTTTACTTAACTGCCAAATCGTCACAACAATGGTAGAATCACAAGGTGGATGTAGATCTAAAAATAGTTGGTGGTAATAAAGATTATATGGTTCATATGAGATATCTATTTAGCGAAGGATTCAGCCAGCAGAGATACTGGGGAAAATGAGTTTAACTGTCTTAAGAAGGACATGTACCAAACGAATGCCTTGGGCTTGTTTTATGATGAAGACGTACGAATGTTAAGGGCTAGTATCATGGATTAGCAAGATGTATCTTAAGACTTCGTGTCAAGTGCAAGGATTTCACTATCAACGATGTAATTATGGGTCATGTGTCGTATCAGATTTGGCCTGCGATGTATTTAGGTGCTATTCCAAAGTTCTTAAGAACTTGCGGATGGGCAAGAGTTGAGGCTCGTATGGTATAATGTTGGGACTTTAGATATTCCTGTGTCCCTAATAAACTCTGAATTTTATTATCAGTAGGGAAATATTTGACAAAGGCTACATGATGCTTCGTAGGCGTGTGAGAATCATAGTATGTTTTAAGATGTTGTTGGTAGAGAATGATCGGTGCATGGAGCGAGAAGATGTTTGGTTGTATTGGGATGAGGTCATACCCTATGATGTTAGAGTGCTAATAGAGTACATGTGGTTATATTCGTTGGATCAAGTCAGTTGCAGTTGAATAATAGTAAATGACTCGAGAGAATGGTTCTAATGTGTTCGAGAGTCGTGTAATAGTGGCATTGGGCTAAGTGAGAGAGTCCCACCACTTAAGATTGGGTTGCATGGTTAATTACCTGTGTGAATTCTGGATGTTAGCGTATATGAATTGTTGAATGCATGTTATGGTTAGCCTTACTGGCTCATGTTCAAACTTGAGGGAAAATTTATGATTTATGCCTCGTATAGGTGCAGGCTTCGCGGGAAGTGATTCCGCTGGGTGCTTTATCGAGAGGGTATTCATATGTTATAAAGAAATTCAGTAGAGTTGGTTGCATACTGGGGCAAGTTAGAACCGGATGGTTCTCAATAGCGGTCCTAGTGAATTCAAGAGGTAAAGTGTGGTGCCTGATAATTCTGAGTCTATAAGTACAGTTGAGGCTCAAGCTTTTGAAGCAACTTATGAAGAAAAGCACAAAACGATCTATGATGTTTTGACTTGTGGTGTAGTATTTGAGAGACATGAAATGGTCGTCGTTCTTGAGATAGCATGGCCTCGTGATTTAAGGTCACTCGGGGTAAGTGCGGTTGGAATAAGTTAGGTATTGAAGGAAGATATTAACATTTCTAAGGCAATCAAGGATAACCTGGAAGGAAGTAGATTGATCGGCCATAGTTGAGTTGGCGTATTGGTGTCAATGATCGATTCATGCAACGTGATCGAATTATGCATGTGATTTGTGGCTGTGCATTTAAGACTTTTCGGTCGCAGTGATTGATGTAATTCTGAAGTATTCTTCTGTTAAAGGCCTTTTATGAGTAGGCAGATCTCGGGAAGGGTTATGTTGGCTTGGACCACTACTTAGAGATTGGCATATTCGATGGTTATGAGAATTCGCCGTATGTTGTTATAGTTCTCCTGCAGTGAGCTAAATGGAAAGTCTTATGTGATGTAATATTAGCCTATCGTCAGTTCTAGAGCTATGATGGAAATTGTGTCTACCGTATATCGGCACGTGATATGCAGTGAGTAGTATGAAATTTGAAGTAAGGACCCAGGGTCACGGTTTGGTCAATGAATGTGATATAAAGAGCTCGGATGAGCAGGAAAGGAGTTTCAGTGTTTTGAGTAAGATAGGTATTAACATCAGTATCATTTGAGATCGGTGTTCTGTGAGAAAGGCTTTGCACCCCAGATTGGGGACTCTTGATCGCTTTCAGTGTCAGTGCAGCCGGTGGGTTGAATGTGCAAGTCCGTTTAATTATTCGGAAGATGGTGGGAGCTTGTCCCACAAGAAGATTGTATAGGTGTGACATGTAGTCACTTGATTGGTTAGAAATTTAAACCAAGTATGAGGATTTTGGTGATATCATCCATTTGAGAACTTATGCCTGGAGGGCACTCTGCTTAGTGGGTTATAGACCTGTGAAATATTATTGACTTAGCTTGGCACGACCGGGATAGACTTAAGGTCGGTGGATAGATTTAAATGTGGAAGTGAGCCTTGCGTCAGGCCAGTTATGTTTCTTCCAACAATGCGCCCTTTATGGAGGGATAGTCGCGGTCTTATTTCGCGGTTAGTTAATTCAAGTAAAGATATATTGCGCCGTATGAGTGTGCGACGGCTTGGTAAGTTCCTTATGTGTTGAGGTTCCGCTCAGCGGTGATGTTATATGAGCATGATGGCTCTTGAGGCTCATATCTTATGTCGCACCTCAGTTGTGCTTGAGTTCATAGCCTATAGCGCTATATGTTTTCATTGAGTCTGATATCATGCACCTTAGTGTGCTTATGATCGATATTCAGTATTTTGATGTGATGAGCTATTCGGCTCGACATATGACTCTTTGTGTGAGTCTATATTGTTGGGATCGGGTGGCACGCCGCCATGGTTATATTGTTGGGATCGGGTGGCACGCCGCCATGGTCATATTGTTGGGATCGGGTTGCACGCCGCAACAGTGTGATGTTTATTTCAGTGTCTATAATTGCTTTTATGTGTTCCGTTTCCTATTTTCTGAGGAGGTACATGTTAGTGTGAGAGTTGAATAGTTCTCTCTAGTGTTCGCCTTCCTTTTGTAACACGTACGAATTAGTAGCCTACTGGCACATTGTGTCATCTTGTGGAACTTTTGATTATGTCTGATGTGGCTTATCGCCTGAGCAGTTCGTACTGGGTGAGATGAGATTATGTGATTTGGGCTCAGTGCAAGCTGATTATATGAAGTATATTATAGAGGAAAGGATCATCCTCTAGTTTAGGACAAGGTAATGGATCCTGTCAGGAGTATAGACCCAATGAATTGTTGATTCAGTAGTTGGTTATGGATATCGGCACATCTCTTCCGTCGTGTCAGTATTGTAAAAGTTGGAACGAGACCTATGTAGATCGTGAGGTGCAATGGGAGCATCCGATTCGTTGAATTTTTTTGGCTAATTTGATCATGAAATATTATCGTGGTCCTGTGGATTTTGTGTTGCAAGGTAAGAATCCAGCAAGGTTATGCAGTCATGTTTGAGGACGGCGTTTGAGGAATATTGAGTGATCTCTTGATGAAAACAAGCCTGACATAGAATTCCGGATGTTGGAATTAGGCTCTAAGACTTAATTGTTGCACAAGAGGGAATATCTTCAGATTATATCAGGCTAATGTGCCCAGCTGAGTCCTAGATTTATTGGCCCTTTTGAGATTTTGAGGCATGTTGGGGAGGTTGCTTATGAGTTGGCCTTACCTCCCAGCCTAGCGGAGTCCATCCCGTATTTCATGTCTCTATGCTCCGGAGGTACCATGGTGACCCGTCGCATGTGTTGGATTTCACTTCTGTTCAGCTAGACAAAGATCTATCTTATGTTGAGGAGCCAGTAGCCATTCTAGACAG